>JBBGZY010000079.1:7312500-7539298 GCA_037952925.1 Lithobates clamitans
AAATAAGACCTAGCGTGATTGTCAGTGATGGCTGCAATATAAGCCCTACCCCCCAAATAAACCCTACTCTGTTTCCCCAAAAATAAGCCCTACCCTGAAAATAAGACCTACAAGGACTTTAACTAGGGCTTATTTGGGGGGTAGGTCTTATATTGCAGCCATCACGACAATCATGCTAGGTCTTATTTTTGGGGAACAGGGTATCACCCATTGTAATGCTCCAGTTTTAACATCTGCCAAGTTTTCACATGTAACACACAATTTTATACTTGAAAAGTCAATAAATAATGTTAAATGTCAAACATGGGGAGGGTGCTTCGGGGTCCCCCCTAAAGCACCTTGTCCCAGTGTTGATGGGGACAAGAGCCTCTTCCCAGCAACCCTGGCCATTGGTTGCCAGGGTCTCCGGGCAGGGGGGCTTATCAGAATCTGGAAGCCCCCTTTAACAAGAAAAAGCAAATACCACAATGTCCATCCATCTTCAATCACGCCACCCGACAGGCCCAAAAAATAGAAGAAAAAAAATTAAAAACTTCACCTTCATGGGAGGCCTTCCTGGCTGCAGTCTTTTTGCTTTGACAGCTCTTATATAGGCAAAAGCAGGGCCACACGCTGACGTAACCAGATGACCCTGCCCCCTGTGATTCCACATTTTGTCATGTGACAGAAGGGGGAGGGGTCACTCAGTTAGGTCACTGGGTGGCCCAGCCCTTGCCTATATAACAGCTGTCAAAGCCACGAGACAGCAGTCACCGGGAGGCCTCCCATTGAGGCGTAGTTTTTTTTATTTTTTGGGTTCATCGGGCAGCATGATTAAAGATGGATGAACATGGCAATGTACAATGTACCCGATGAACAATGTACCCGATACCCATTCACATAGAGGGGTGGGATCTAGGGGCCCCCTTGTGAAAGGGGGCTTCCAGATTCCAATAAGCCCCCCACCCGCAGACCCCAACAACTAATGGCCAGGGTTCTTGGGAAGAGGCTCTTGTCCCCATCAACATGTGTACAAGGTGCTTTGGGGGGAATCCCAAAGCACACTCCCCATGTTGAGGGCAAGCAGGCTGGTATAGTTCAGGAGGGGGGATGCTCGCTCATCCCCTCCCCTTTCTTGGCTTGCCAGGCTGCTTGCTCGGATAAGGGTCTGGTATGGACTTTGGGGGGCCCCACGCCAATTTTTTTTTTTTAATTTTGGGGTGGCGTTCCCCTTAAAATCTATACCAGACCCAAAAGGCCTGTTATGGATTTTGGGGTGGACCCCATGCCATTTTTTTTTTCATAATTCTGTAATAGGGTTCCCCTTAACCACAACATTTTATTTTTTATACTACACTGACTGCACTATATATTCTCCACTTTATTATATATACTACACTGACTGCACTATATTAGATATACTACACTGACTGCACTATATACTCTCCACTGAATAATATATACTATACAGACTGCACTATATACTCTGAACAGTATTATATATACTATACAGACTGCACTATATATGTAACAGTACCCCTGTAAGGCCTGCTAAGAGTTGTGACCCACCTTTCACCCTGCCCAGCTGGCATTCAAGTGCTCAGTCACTCCAAGGCAATGAACAGTCCATTAGCTTTGTTTTATTGAGGGGATTGAATTGGATGGGGTATAGGAAGTATGGGATGCCCAGTGAATTTTAGAACAATCAATTGGGACGACTTTTAGAACAAAGAATTGGAACAACTTATATACACTCCGGGATTTACAGATCTCTCTTCCTCCAGTACAACTCTTACTGCAGACCATTACTCTTCAGCTCCTTCAGCACCTTACTTGCTTGGGCTCCCAGGCACAGCTAGCACCGCATGGTTAGGCCTGACACTGGCGAGGCCAGGCCTTAGCAAACTGCCTTTTGCAGGCAGGGACCGCAGGCCCCTTCTTATGCCCCGTACACACGGTCGGATTTTCCGATGGAAAATGTCCGATCGGAGTGTGTTGTCGGAAATTTCGACCGTGTGTGGGCTCCATCGGACATTTTCCATTGGATTTTCCGACACACAAAGTTGGACAGCAGGAGATAAAATTTTCCGACAACAAAATCCGATCGCGTCAATTCCGACCGTGTGTGGCCTGTTCCGACACACAAAGTGCCACGCATGCTCAGAAGAAATTCCGAGACGGGACAGCTCGTTCTGGTAAACTTAGCGTTTGCAATGGATACAGCACTTTCGTCACGCTGCAATGTTAAAAATGGTTTAATACAGCGCACTCTCTTCTTCTTTATAATGTGAGAAGAATTAAGTCGTTTTGCTGCTCATATTCACACACACTTCTCACAAAGTTTTATTTGTGTTTTTTTAGTGGGATTCCCTCAATATATTGTTATTAGTTGTCACATCTGACAGTTTTATATTTTTTATGGTTTTTTTTTTTCTTTTTAAGCCTTTTTTTTTCTTTAATGTTTGGATTTTTTCCAAGGCTGATCTTTGTTCAATGTTATTTTTATTTTTACTCCAGAATATTTTTGTGTGTGTTTTGTGTGGCAAGTTACCCCAACACCATTGATATCTTTTATTATTTAATCTCCAGGAGATTTTTTGTTGTTGGTGTCCCTTGTTCATTTCACATTGTATATTAGAAATGTACCTGAATTCTCACAAACAAACTGTCATTTTTGAAGTAAAACACATAGGAGAGTATAATTCAAAACAAAAATCCTTTATTAAGGGCTCAGAACCAAACAAAGAGGAAGGCAACACTGGATCAACAGGAGAAATTAGTGAAGCCTGGGACCCCCACGGCAGACATCAATTCTTAAACCTCAAAATTGGTGGCCTGAGGAGTCCATATATAAGGGAGGGCAGTCTGGTCCGGGATTCACAGAGACTTGGATAGCAGCAGATGACATCAGTGTCCCCAGGCTGTGGTACCACAAGAGGCTGCATCTTTTGGCCGACCAGACTGGATCCAGGGCAATCACTCTCTGGTCTTCCTTTCACACTTCCTTCCCGGCTGTGGCTGTGCAGTTGGAGATGTGGCAGGAGGAGGAGTAGGACCTGGAGGAGGAGGAGGACTGGGAGGACCTGGAGGAGGACTGGGAGGACCTGGAGGAGAGGGAGGAGGAGGAGGAGGACCATCCCAAAGCTGTGTGTGAGGTGTAATTTGGCCCCTCACACCTTTCTCCAGAGCCTCTGATATGAGGGCCTGACACATGGCTTGTTGGCCCTCCTCCATCCTCTGCATTTTATAGGCAATGAATGCCGCAAGGTTCTCCTGCCTGGTGTGGGGTGCTCCCAGGACCTCTGTAGCCCTCCAAAAAAATCTGATAGCAGCCTCCTCTAGGCTACTCCTCCTGCTGCCACTTTCTGTTTTCAGGGTGGGTGGAGGGACCTGCAGATCAGCCACCTCCTGGCTGAGACTTCCCTGTGTATGAAAAAGGGACATGGTTTTAGTTTTTGCATCATCAATCACAATCATAAATTAGTACTCCCAACTAACATCTAGTTAACATCATTGATTGGACAAGCAGAAATATTTAGAGGAATGCTATACCTGGCTCAATCTGGGCTCCTCCACATATGGCCTGGAAGGCCCAGGTTGGGCATCAGAAGCCTCAGCCGGGGGGGAGGAAGCGTGGAAGGAAGACTGGAGAGGGATGGCCTGGGTTCAGTCTGGCCTGCCAGAAAGTGCAGCCTGTCGTAGTACAACATCCTGGGGACATAGATGTCATCTGCTGCTCTGGATCTCTGTGAATCCAGGACTTTATTGCGCTCCCTCAGATATGTGCTCCTCAGGCAACCAATGAATATCTTTAAATAAGTGATGTCTGCCATGGGGATCACCTGCTTCACAATTTCACACAATTGCTCCAGTGCTGCCTTCCTCTTTGCTTGGTTTTTGAAATGGGGGTGGGTAATCTCCCACAGACAGGGCAGCTCCCTTAGCATATCAATGAATAGTGACATGAAGTCAGTATCTCTCATTAAGATATCCATGTTCACTGCAAGACACAACACAAGACAAAGCCTAATTTTAGACCAAACTCTCCTAATCTTGTTACAATATAGGCCTCAATCTAGAAGCAGTATAGGCCCAAGTTTGTCTCTTACCTTCGTTCTTACGATCGGCGCGTCCAATGCTCCTTCCTCCGCTCACAGATCGTACGTAATACGCACGCGTGTTACGCTTTATACACACTGCGCATGTGTGTAACTCCGCCCGCCCCTGACGTTCTTTCTATTCTATTCCCCGCCCCTTTTCGTTCGGCGCAGTGGGGGAAGAGCATGATGGCGGAGTTACACCAGGTGCGTGATAATTCGAACAACGAGGAGGAGGAGGAAAGCCCGGATCCAGGCACGTCCCGATCCAGAAGGAGACGTTTTAAGACCACAAATATGTCGTTTGGGGAGATGTTGGAGATGGTCGACATCATGAAGAAGTCCGACTATGACGGAAAATATGGGCCTTACCCCCACCCCAACATCAGAAAGGCCAAGATCATTGGTAAAGTGGTCAGGAGTCTGGAGAGGAATTTCGGGGTACGAAGATCTAAAGATCAGCTCAGGAAGCGGTGGTCGGACCTGAAGTTGAGAGAGCCGGAGCAGTACCGAAAGATCCGGAGAGTGCTGCAAAAAAGTAAGTAGTTGTGCTGTGTTCATATTCTTTCTGTCTTTATTCCGTTCGTTCTGCTCCATATGCTTTTAGTAATTGTAACGTTTAAAAGGGCAACTTTAATGTTCATGGGCCCATTATTCGTTCGTATCAAACATTTTTTCTTTCGGCCTCTAGAACACCATTGTTTAGGCCATATGCATTTTCACACATTTTTTTTGGGCCTACTTGGATGCCAAATATTTGTTTGTGTAGATGGGTTTGTTACTAGAATGAAATGCAAACTAGATTGTGTGTAAGGAGAGGACACTGAGCAGCTGTTTTCACATCTGGACACTGGAGCACTAGTGTGGGACACAAGAACACCATTTTTATTAGGGGGGGCACACAGGTGCTCCAGTGCAGGGCCGGACTGGCCTACCGGGATACCAGGAATTATCCCGGTAGGCTGGCTGCACTGTAGTACCGCTGGGGCCGCTCTCACTCACTGCCTGTGTCAGCATCAGCTGCAGCAGCGGCGGCCGCCGCTGCTGCACTATGCCAGCTGTGTGTCACTCACTGACTCACTCTCTGTGTGTGTCTCCGCTCTCCGGGGGGGCCGCTCACTGCCTGTGTCCTGACTGAGTGACGCTGAGTGAGCCCTGAGCCGCCGCTGCTGCACTATGCCATGGCTGCCTCCCTGTGTGTCACTCGTCACTGTCTCCTCCGTTCGCGCCGCCCACCACACTCATCATCATGGCTCAGCCTCGCTCTGTCTGTGTGCCTGGGGGGGAGGAGCAGGAGGAGAACGCCGTGCTGCTGCTTCATTTTGCCTCATCCCGTGCGGCGCCAGCCAGCACCGCCCACTATCTGCACGAGGAGAGGATTTCAGTGAATGGCCGGCAGCAGCTGCTACAGCACAAGAATCAAGGTCTCTCTCTCTCTCTCTCTCTCTCTCTCTCTCTCTCGTTTTGTTCAAGTGCCAGATAACTTTGAAAAGCTGTATACAATCAAACGCTGCCACTGTGCCCATAGATTGCCAACACTGTGCCGTACCCATCAATTGCCAACACTGTACCATCAAACACAGCCGCCCACTGTACCCATAAATTGCCACCACTGTGCCCATTAAACGCAGCCACTGTACCATCAAACGCAGCCACTGTACCCATCAATTGCAGCCACTGTGCCCATCAAACGCAGCCACTGTACCATCAAACGCAGCCACTGTACCATCAAACGCAGCCACTGTACCCATCAATTGCCACCACTGTGCCCATTAAACGCAGCCACTGTACCATCAAATGCAGCCACTGTACCATCAACACAGCCGCCCACTGTACCCATAAATTGCCACCAATGTGCCCATTAAACACAGCCACTGTACCCATCAATTGCAGCCACTGTGCCCATCAAACGCAGCCACTGTACCATCAAACGCAGCCACTGTACCCATAAATTGCCACCACTGTGCCCATTAAACGCAGCCACTGTACCATCAAACGCAGCCACTGTACCCATCAATTGCCACCACTGTGCCCATTAAACGCAGCCACTGTACCATCAAACGCAGCCACTGTACCATCAACACAGCCGCCCACTGTACCCATAAATTGCCACCACTGTGCCCATTAAACGCTGCCACTGTACCATCAAACGCAGCCACTGTACCATCAAACGCAGCCACTGTACCCATCAATTGCAGCCACTGTGCCCATCAAACGCAGCCACTGTACCATCAAACGCAGCCACTGTACCCATAAATTGCCACCACTGTGCCCATCAAACGCAGCCACTGTACCATCAAAGGCAGCCACTGTACCATCAAACGCAGCCACTGTACCCATAAATTGCCACCACTGTGCCCATTAAATGCAGCCACTGTACCATCAAACGCAGCCACTGTACCCATCAATTGCCACCACTGTGCCCATTAAACGCAGCCACTGTACCATCAAACGCAGCCACTGTACCATCAAACACAGCCGCCCACTGTACCCATAAATTGCCACCACTGTGCCCATTAAACGCAGCCACTGTACCATCAAACGCAGCCACTGTACCATCAAACGCAGCCACTGTACCCATCAATTGCAGCCACTGTGCCCATCAAACGCAGCCACTGTGCCCATCAAACGCAGCCACTGTACCATCAAACGCAGTTTTGAACATGTTTTTTTTTTTTTTTTTTTTTTTTTTTTTTTTTTCTTGCCACTTCAGCGAAACTTATCTTAAGAGAAGTCGTATCAACTTTGAAAATCAAAATTTGTCCCGTCTCTCAATTTTTCACATCATTGTGGCTAATGTTCTGATTTTATTAATCCTAGACTTTATGATTAAAAGTAAAACACAAATTTCCTCTAAGCGAACAGATCATACAGGGAACACAGTTTTACAATCTTCAATAATATTCACAAACCCTTAAAGCCCTCCATTTTCCCCTCATACCCCCCCCCCCATCCCTCTATTCCCCTTCACCCTCCTCTCATCCCATTCGCACACCACCCATTCCCCCTAATATTCTTACACCTATCCAACCCATTCATTCTCTAACCATAACTTCCATATGTTCTTATATTTCTTTAAACTACCTCTCTTTCTGTACCAGAATTCCTCTTTCGTGATCATATCTTTAACCTCTTTTTTCCATTCTCCTACTGTTGGGGGTTCTTTCTCCTGCCACTTCCGTGCTATAATTTTCCTTCCCTGAAACAGGCATCTTATAATAGCGGTCTGGGTGTCTTTCAACATATCATTTTCCTCCAGCAAACTCAACAGGCAAGTTCTGGCCTCCATTTCCAGGGAAGACCCAAATATTGCATTAATCTCCTCCACCAATTTTTCCCAGTACCTGTGTAACTTGGGGCATCGCCAAAACATATGCACTAGGTCACCTCTCCTATCTCCGCACCGCTGACACTTCGCATCCTGCCTCTTACCATACCTAAATAGTTTCTCTGGTGTGTAGTAAAGTCTATAAATCAAATATAGATAAGAGACCCCCTGTGATGGGGATAGAGATATCCTTGACCCTAATGCCAGAATAAACTTCCATTGTTCCTCCGTTATTGTACCAACCTCTTCCTCCCATTTAGTTTTCTTCCTGGACTCCACCTCCCCTTCTTGCCCCACCTTACTTATACTCCTGTACATTTGTGAAATCAGCCCTTTAGACCCCTTGGTGTTTACCAGTTTCCTTAACAAGGGCATTTCACACCACTCTATCTCCTTGCCTCTAAATTGTACCTCCAGGGCATGCCTTACTTGCAAGTAGCTGAAAAATAATCTATTGGGAAATGCAAACTCCTCTTTTATCTCTTGAAATGTTTTCAGACTCCCTGCCTTATACAATTGCGCCAGGCAGTGAATACCCCTCCTGTCCCATTCTTCTATTTTCCCCATCGTACTAAGCTCTTTCAGATTTTTATTATTCCATATCGGGGAGAACTCGGAGTACCCTGTATATCCCAATACAGCCTTTACCGTCTTCCAGCATTTGATCATTAGCTGAGTTGTTGGGCAGCTATATCCAAAAAGTTCAGCCTCCACTGCCTCCACCTCTGTATCATGACTGATATTGTACAACCATACGCTATTTCTTCCTACTCTTTCTTCCACCAGATTACTGCCTCTCATAAACTGGATTTGGGCTGCCAAAAAGTAACTCCAGGGGTCCGGTAGCGCCAGGCCTCCCTCCTCTCTCGGCCGCCGCAGCGCTCTCAAGCTAATTCTTGCCACTCTGTTTTTCCAAATTAGTTCCCTAAACAAACTATCCAGCTTCCTAAACCAATGTTTCGGAATCCAGACAGGAGAATTGTGTAACACAAACAGGATTTGCGGCATCCATATCATTTTAATAAGATTGCATCTACCGGCGACCGAGAGAGGAAGGCCAACCCACACCCGGCTCTTCTGTTTTAGTTTTGTCATTAATGGTACTACATTGCCAGTTATATACTGCCCTGGGTCTTTAGTTATATTTACCCCCAAGTACCTCATTTGATTTACAGTTTTTATGGAATTTACCTGTCCTGGGAGCGGGTTTACCAGGGGGTCTATTGGTAAAAGAGATGACTTCTCCCAGTTAATTCTCAAACCCGAAAAGCGCCCGAATTCTTTAATCAAATTCATAGCCCCTAGCAAGGAAGCTTGTGTGTCTTCCAGGAACAACAGGATATCATCCGCATACATTGCGACTTTCTCCTCTACACCCCCTCTTTTAAAACCCTGAAATTCTTGCGACATTCTTAGGGCGACCGCCAGAGGCTCCAGCGCGAGGGCGAAGAGCAGGGGCGACAATGGGCACCCCTGTCTCGTCCCCCTCCCCAGCCGGAACCACTCGGAGCACTCACCATTAACCCTAACTCTGGCTCTTGGTTTGTCATATAAAAGACTCAACCAGTTCACAAAATTAGGGCCAAATTTAAACTCTGCCAGTACTTTCCACAAATAATGCCACTCAAGGCAATCAAATGCCTTGACCGCGTCTAGTGATAAGATGGCTCTATTCCCTTCCTTCTCCGTAGGTACTTGTATATTACTGTACAATCTTCTAATATTCGTACTCACCGATCTACCCGGTATGAAGCCAGTCTGATCTGAGTGGATTACTTTCGCAATTATCTTTTTTAACCTGTTTGCTAGGGCTTTTGCCAGAATTTTAATATCTGTACATAGAAGTGAGATTGGTCTATATGAAGCTACATCTAACGGTTCCTTCCCTTCCTTTAGCAAAATTACAATAGTCGCTTCTGTCATAGACCTGGGCAATCTACCCTCCATAACGGCTCCATTCAAAACTTCCAATAGTTTTGGGAGCAAAACATCCCCATATCTCTTATAAGTTTCTATGGGCAGACCATCAGGTCCTGGCGCTTTTTGATTCGCCATTTCCTTTACCACTCCTTGCAACTCCACCAATGTCAACGGAGTTTCCAGGGCATCTCTCTCCTCGCTGGATAACGGGGTTATCTTCAATTTCTCGAAAAACTCCCACATTTCCCCCTCTACATCCAACTGTGGGGCCCTATACAGACCTTCATAATAGTCTTTGAACACTTCCACTATACCCGGGGTAGTTCTAATAGTATTCCCGTCCTTATCCCATATTCCTGATATGGTGGATGAGGGGCCATTTGCCCTGGCTATCAATGCCAAAGTTCTACCAACTAATTCCCCTTCACAAAAACAATTCTGTTTCTGAAACATTCTACTCTTTTCTTCTTTTTCCAGTACTAGTTTCCTGTATTCTTCCTGGCCTTCTACCCAATCCTTATATCTAGCTGTGGTTGGCTCCTCCAAGTACTTCCCTTCTGCCACCCTTACCTTTTCTCTTATTCCATATTCCCTGGCCTGTGTTTTCTTCTCTTTTTTGAACATGTTTACATCTTCCATACTTTGAAGTAAAGTTCTTTGATTATTCCTTATTCTGGCAATATATATCACCATAGCAATAAGTGGATTGTTCTTGATGATTGTTCCACTTTTACCACGTTTAACTGTAATTTGCTTTTATATATATATATATATATATATATATATATATATATATATATATATATATATATATATATATATAAAAGCCCTATGTGCTTTTATATGTGTCTTATCTATATATAATGCACTCTTTAAATGTGCTTTAAAATGCATGGTTTTCCATTTTATGAACAAGAAAATAATGACGTTATGCTGTTGGGCTGGTATAATAATGCTATGGGGCTGGTATGACATTTTTTCCAGGGCTGGTTTTCATTCCCAGTCCGGCCCTGCTCCAGTGTATACTATAGGGGGGGTTACATGTGTGAAGCTTGTACCAAACAGGTAAAGTATTGCAGCTTGACAAAGGCCCATAAAAAAAGACATCTTTGAACTTGGCTAAAATAGACAATTGTACCCCACTTCCAAGCAATGTTTCCTATTTCTAGTTCTGCCATCAAATATCTGTGTGCTAAGTATACCATTTTTGTTTTACATAGGGGAGAAAAGACTCGGAGGTCACTCCTCATCCCAGGAGACCAGAGCCCCCCCCTCTGGAAGAAGGGGAAATACCCCAAACACAAGAAGAAGAGCAGGAGGAAGAAGAAGACGTGGTGGAGATTGGCACCACAACAAGTGAGTGTCTGCGACCACAGACTCAGGTAAAAGAGATGGCTGGTGGCAGATTTTTGAGACCTGTTTTTTTTGTTCTTTATCTCTTTTTAGGTGATCGGGATCCAGAACGCTTTACATCAGAAAGTGCCCAGATACTGATAGGAGAGATCATGGGATGTAATCTCCAATTGCAAAACATCCAGCAACAAATCACTGATGTTATTAAAAAAAATAATAACATCATTGATGTTTTGGGGCGAATTTAAACCCCACAAAATCACCTGTTTTATGTTAATTACATTTTTACAATGTTTCGAAAAGCCAAATTTGGAGGATGCACACAGTGTGCCAACATGTGCTATCTGCCATCACGGGAGATCAATGGACGCGTTTTGGGGGTGCAACCCCTTCCTCTTTTCCAGGGGTGAGTTCCCCCCATCTGAACGCTATATCAAACCCAGTTCCTAAATACTGATGTCTGATATAGCCTTCAGGTTTTACCTAATGTGAACTTTGTAAGTTCTAGTTTTTTGGCTTTCTTGTTGGTTTTACACAGGCCTGTTTTATCTGAATGGATATTTTGATTTTTCATAATGCTACTGCAAACATTTTATACAACAAACATGTTGGTTTGTTTTAAAAACCTTTGGTAAATGCACATGTGATTGTGCAGGTATAAAAAAAAGTGCCTTACTCAAGAATGTGTGGATTATTGTCTCAACACTACAACACTTTTGGGGTGATGTAATTGCTATTTTATGCAAAAATGGGGGTTATTTCCTAAGGGCAAATACACTTTGCACTACAAGTGCAGGTTCAGTGCAGTTGCAAGTGCACTTGTAGTGAAATGTGTTTTTGCATTTAGGAAGTACCAGCCAACACTATTCTTTATAAGGTTACCCAATCACGACATTTTCTGCACTCAACACATTTCTGTCAGGGTCAGCTCAAACAAACACAAGCAGTAAATGTCCACCAAGAATTGCTTTTGGTTGTTTTTTATTTGAAAAACCCGCAAAGAACTCCAGGTATCGTAACCGAACATCACGGGCACTCAGGGAGGGCAAGCCAGGACGGCCGCTTTCAAGTGCCGTCATTGTTGATGTATTTGGTATTCCGGCCTCAGGCCCAACTGAGCCAGCATAGTTGGCTGAATGTTTTCTTAAAAAATTATGGAGAACACAGCACGCCAGTATAATATGGTTCAGTTTATACTCCGCCATATGGATGGGTGTCAGAAATAGTCGGAACCGGCTGGCCAGGATTCCACATGTGTTCTCCACCACTCTTCGGGCTCTGGCCAGCTGGTAATTAAAAACCCTCTGTTCCGGGGTGAGGGTCCTCATCGGGAATGGCCGCATCAGGTGGTCCCCCAGCGCAAATGCTTCATCAGCAACGAACACAAATGGGAGACCTTCAACATTGTCCTCTGGAGGTGGCAAGTCCAAGCTGCCATTCTGGAGACGCCTGTAGAACTCCGTCTGGGCGATCACTCCACCATCGGACATCCGGCTATTCTTCCCCACGTCCACATACAAGAAGTCGCAATTAGCCGACACCACCGCCAACATCACTATACTATTAAACCCCTTGTAATTATAATAGTACGACCCAGAGTTGGGTGGTGGGACGATGTGGACGTGTTTCCCATCAATTGCCCCTCCGCAGTTAGGAAAGTCCCACCGCTGGGCAAAGTGGGAGGCCACAGTCTGCCATTCCTGTGGCGTTGAAGGAAACTGTTGAGGAAAAAACAATAAACATTACTATTTTTTCACAGAAACCTGGCAAGCAGATTAGACACAAACATTATGGGTCAACCTCCAGATAACATTTATTAAGGAGAATTTAACAACAACAAAGTATAAGGTACACCTATCATATTCCCCCTCCCCCCCTCTCATGGGCCATTTCTAACATTATAGGGGGGGGGGACTCTTGGACAGGTAACCCTCTTCACTTCATTGAGAGATGAATGCCTAAATACAGGGTATTACTTGGAACAGCCCCTCCTTAGTTACACTATTGGCAGCCCACTGGACAGGTAAGAAGTGTCATAATACAAAGATATAAATACACACTGTACACATTTGAGCACATTTGGACATTCTGCTATTACCTATCAAGATCATAATAGGATACAAGAACTTTAAACAGTACCATTGGAAAGTATACAGGCAGGCCCTTGCACTACATGCTTTGGGGAATTCATCCATAAATCTGAGCACTAAAGAGGTGGGTATAGTGTGTATGGGTTTGGCAAAGACAGCAGATAGATGATTGAGGATAGAGAATTGGGATCAGCTGACTTAGCAGTTGGGGGAGGGAGGGTTACAAAAAATTTGGGGACATCACAAAAAAAAGCCTCTGGCCCTCTGCCTGAATTTAAATCCAAAATAACATTTCCAAACATTTTAGGGGGTGTTTGGGGTAAAGCACTACTATGGAGCTGATAAAATACATTGTTAAGTGACTACATGAGGTGAATATAGGGCAGGAGACACCATGCTGGAGAGGTTATTAAAGGGCAAATATGTATGAAGGACATAAAATAATAATTACATAAAAATCCAGCATGCATGAGGACAAAGGGGACATTCACAGCATACTACAATCATGGTAATTAGGGAATGAGGAAAGAAATACAATATATTAGCAAACATTCAATACAATAAAATGTGATATAAAAGGATAAAAATCTTACCTTCATATACTCCTTCTGTAGGACCTGTATGATGGCAGAACAGGTCTCTGGGATAATGATCCCCAGAGCCTGGGGGGAGATGCCTGTCGAGAACTTGAGGTCCTGCAGGCTTCTCCCTGTGGCCAAATACCGCAAGGTAGCGACCAACCTCTGCTCCGGATTGATGGCTTGCCTCATGCAGGTATCCTGCCTGCTGATATAGGGGGTCAGCCAAGCCAACAGACGGTGAAACACGGGGTCCGTCATCCTGAGAAAGTTCCTGAAATCATCAGGATTATTCTCACGGATCTCACGGAGCAAAGGCATATGAGAGAACTGGTCACGCTGAAGCAACCAATTCTTGGTCCATGAACTCCTCCCCACCCTGTTCATGGACTGGACTTGTGTCAAGGTCAGGACCCCAACACCAAGCCCCCGCACAGCACGAACTCTACGAGGAGTACGCATACGAAACATGGCTAGAAAACGGTTGGCTGCTCAGAACGAAGTAACAGAACGCACTGAAGAACAGCAAGGCCTGTGAAGAGCGACCTGAAAACCAGTAACGAACGAACAAGAATACAGTGACTAAAGTCACGCGGAACTTGCTTGCACGCACTGAAGAGCAGATACAAACCCACAAGCACAAACTGAACGGCAGAAAACGATCTGAAAGCCACGAGTCTGAAAAAGCACGAATCGTCTCTCACCAAACTTTTACTATCACGAGATTAGCAAAAGGAGCCCAAAGGGTGCTGCGCTTGGTTCTGAACCGGCCTTTTCTAGTCTCGTCGTACGTGCTTGACGTCACCGCGTTGTTGGCGATCGGAAATTCCAACAACTTTGTGCGACCGTGTGTAGGCAAAACAAGTTTGAGCCAACATCCGTAGGAAAAAATCCGAGGATTTTGTTGTCGGAATGTCCGATCAATGTCCGACCGTGTGTACGGGGCATTAGTGTAGTAATGAACTGTATTATATACAGTATTTCACAAAAGTGAGTACACCCCTCACATTTTTGTAAATATTTTATTATATCTTTTCATGTGACAGCACTGAAGAAATGACACTTTGCTGCAATGTAAAGTAATGATTGTACAGCTTGTATAACAGTGTACATTTGCTGTCTTCTCAAAATAACTCAACACACAAACCATTAATGTCTAAACCGCTGGCAACAAAAGTGAGTACACCCCTAAGTGAAAATGCCCATATTGGGCCAAATTAGCCATTTTTCCTTCCCGGTGTCATGTGACTCGTTAGTGTGACAAGGTCTCAGGTGTGAATGGGGAGCAGGTGTGTTAAATTTAGTGTTATCTCTCTCACTCTCTCATACTGGTCACTGGATGTTCAACATGGCACCTTATGGCAAAGAACTCTGAGGATCTGAACAAAAAAAGAATTGTTGCTCTACATAAAGATGGCCTAGGCTATAAGAAGATTGCTAAGACCCTGAAACTGAGCTGCAGCATGGTGGGAAACACCATGCAGCGGACAGGTTCCACTCAGAACAGGCCTCGCCATGGACGACCAAAGAAGTTGAGTGCAGGGTGCTCAGCGTCATATCCAGAGGTTGTCTTTGGGAAATAGACTTATGAGCGCTGCCAGCATTTCTGCAGAGGTTGAAGGGGTGGGGGGGGTCAGTCTGTCAGTGCTTAGACCATATGCCACACACTGCATCAAATTTTTCTGTATGGCTGTCATGCCAGAAGGAAGCATCTTCTAAAGATGATGCACAATAAAGCCTGCAAACAGTTTGCTGAAGACAAGCAGACTAAGGACATGGATTATTGAAACCATGTCCAGTGGTCTAATGAGACCAAGATAAACTTATTTGGTTCAGATGGCGGCAACCAGGTGAGTACAAAGACAAATGTGTCTTGCCTGCAGTCAAGCATGCTGGTGGGAGTGTTATCGTCTGAGGCTGCACGAGTGCTGCCAGCACTGGGGAGCTACAGTTCATTGAGGGAACCATGAATGCCAACATGTACTGTGACATACTGAAGCAGAGTATGATCCCCTCCCTTCAAAGACTGGGCTGCAGAGCAGTATTCCAACATGATAATGACCCCAAATACGCCTCCAAGATGACCATTGCCTTACTAAAGAAGCTGAGGGTAAAGGTAATGGACTGGCCAAGCCTGTGTCCAGACTTAAACCCTTTTGAGCATCTGTGGGGCATCTGCGTCCCATCAATTGCAGCCTCTGTGTCCATCAAATGCAGCCACTGTGTCCCATAAAATGCAGCCACTGTGTCCCATAAAATGCAGCCACTGTGTCCCATAAAATGCAGCCACTGTGTCCCATAAAATGCAGCTACTGTGTCCCATAGAATGCAACTACTGTGTCCCATAAAATGCAGCCACTGTGCCCATGAAATGCAGCCACTGTGCCCATCATATGCATAGAAAAAACAGGGAGGGGGGGGGGCCCGACCTGAATGTAGTATTGAAATGATGACTTTAATAGGATATGATTAAAAACACTTACAAGATGATAGAAGATGCATGCTCATCAAAGCTGTCAGCAGTGGCGGAGGCGATCCGGTCCTTCTCCTGGCTGGGCGTGGAGATGAGTGAGGGGAAGATGGCCCCCATCAGTCTCCATGACATTGCAGGGCGGAAGCGCTGTCAAAACGTCACTTCTGCCCATAGCTCTTAAAGGGCTATTTTTTATTAATCATTTTTTTAAATGACAAATTTTTTATTTATTTTTGTATTGCATTTTAGTGTAAATATGAGATCTTTTTCACCCCCAGATCTCATATTTAAGAGGTCCTGTCATGCTTTTTTTCTATTACAAGAGATGTTTACATTCCTTGTAATAGGAATAAAAGTGACAAAAATTGTTTTTTTGTTTAAAAAAAACAGTGAAAAAAATACAAGGTAAAATAAATAAGAAACATTTTTTTTTTAAATGTGCCCCGTCCCAACGAGCTCGCGTTCAGAAGCGAATGCATACGCGAGTAGGGCCGCATATGAAAACGGTGTTCAAACCACACATGTGAGCTATCGCCGTGATCGGTAGAGTGAGAGCAATAATTCTAGCTCTAGACCTCCTCTGTAACTCAAAACATGCAACCTGTAGAATATTTAAATTGTCGCCTATAGAGATTTTTAAGGGTAAAAGTTTGTCGCCATTCCACGAGCGGGCGCAATTTTGAAGCGTGACATGTTGGGTATCAATTCACTTGGCGTAACATTATCTTTCACAATATAAAAAAAAAGGGCTAACTTTACTACTGTCTTATTTTTTAATTCAAAAAAGTGTATTTTTTCTGAAAAAAGTGCGCTTGTAAGACTGCTGCGCAAATACGGTGCAAAAAAAAGTATTGCAATGACCGTCATTTTATTCTCTAGGGTGTTCGAAGAAAAAACATATATAATGTTTGGGGGTTCTAAGTAATTTTCTAGCAAAAAAAACTGTTTTAAACATGTAAACACCTAAAATCCAAAACGAGGCTGGTCCTTAAGTGGTTAACAGAGATGTGACTTACAGACTGTAGGAGTAAAAATCGTGAGCTGAAATTACTGTTTTTCCCAGTAAATCAAGTATATAGTGTGAAGGACATTTAAATAATCCAGTTTTCATTGGCGAAAACGGGGATACCGGGGTTATGGCAGCTAGCTGCTTCCATAACAACGATATACCCCTTCAAAGTTTGGACTTACATTGTCGTGCGGTGGTCGGCAAGTGGTTAAAACTAGATGGCCATTGCTGCCACTTTTCAAGGATGCTTTATGTGTGAACTAGTACATGGGTTTCCCCAGGAATTTAAGCTCTGGATTATAACAAAGTTATGGTTCCTGAGCAAGGATAAAGTTAGTGTCAGAGACTGACTCACATGCATAGTAGAGGAATGAAGCCAAAAGCCATTGCCAGGGGCAACCAGAGCCAAATTCCAAAACCAGAACAAGAGACAAACACTTAGAAAACGCAGTCAAAGTCAGGACAGGAAGAGTACTAGTCAGCAACTGAATTAAATTCAAAATGTGCAAAGACATAACAAACTAATAATGGGGCAACTACTGAGAGTAGGGGGAAGTCCCTTTAAATGCTGGCAACTAACTAGAAGAAAGCTGGGGTAGCAGGAGCCAAAGATTTGAGTTTCTGTTACACAGGTGCACGTGATCATGCTCATATTGAGAGGTGTCTTCTACTTGTAAATACCTTCAAAATATTTTCAGATACATCATTTTAATGTCATTGTAAATTAGATGTCATTGCAATTTAAGGAAATAGCAACATGTTCACTGTTTATCTACAGTAAAACTATTAAAAAAAGTTGTTGTTCCCATTTACATTATAACTTATATGCAAAAAACTGAAAAAAAAATCTGAAAGGTCCAAAACAATAATAAAGGATTTTCAGTGTGTTCACTAGATTGGTTAGAAAAAATATCATTAGTATGCTGTCTATGACTTTGCAATATACTGTAAGCATACTATCATGCTTTACATTATGTTTGTATGCATTGCATATTTACCAGATCCTTAGTGATGATTTTTTTTTTCCTTTTAGAAAACCCAATTTTAATCAGTTTATCAATTACTCCTAATTTGTCAGTTGCTCCAAAATAAATGTTATTCTGGTAATGGGGAAAAACAAGAAGACATGATAATAAGGATGCTTTTACTATTCCACAGATATGTAACAAACATCACAGATATCTTCTTACACACTCAAACAAAATATATACTGTACTGTAGACACTAATATAAATACCCCTATAAGATTTATAGCAACTGAAGCTTTTATCTTACTACAACTTTCCCATGTGCAAACAAAAGCTCATAGAGGAAGATAATGGTAGAAATGTTGCAAGACTAACCAAGCAGTTTATTTAATGCAGATAAACCAATCTCAGCATCAAATAAACCTCTAAGTTGTTATTGCTTACTCCTTGTGTCCCCTCTATGAATTACTTTATGGTATTTAATCTTCCGCCTGAGAAAGAAGCCATCTGGGAAATTATTATTATACTTTATTTATGAAGTACAATAATATTCCATGGTGCTGTATAACACAAAGGGAAAATTAAATACAGATATTTTGAAAACAACATTTGCTAAGCGAAAATAAAGGTCCTTGTTGGAAGGAAGTTACGGCTACAAAATATAATATAACATATAGACAAATACATAATAGGCAAAATATATAGACATTCACATAATATACAACATTATTAGCCCTCATTATATGACAGAAATGAAAAAAAAAATTGTAATTGCACATAAATGTTGTTAATTAACATGGTCACAGCAATTGTTTACAGCAAAGTTTAGTTCAAAACCTCAGCAGGTTAGAATGATGGGAACTCTTGCAGGATCGTTGTTCATTTTTTTTTTTAAATGCAGATAATTAGATTTGTTCTGTAGATTTTTTTTCTTTATTCTGGATTTTTTTCAAGCAGTAAACCTGAAATTAAGAAAAATGTAGTACCTTATGTGAGCATCTGTTAGAATCCTATTGTACATGATATCCCCTAATTCAATAAAAAATGTAACAGGCATTAATGGTATTATTGTTATCATTTATTTTATTTAAACCTAAGAGCAAAGCGTTCAGAGGTCACAAGTGCCTATCATTGTAAATCTGTTTGGGCTTGTTAAATTCATTGGAAGATTGAAGTGTAAGTACAGCAAAAATCTTTTTTTTTTTTTTTAATAGTAGGAGTAAGTGATACAACCTCTGTCAGTTTATTGTTGCTCTCTGTATCTGGTTGGAGAGATTTAATTTAATTTCCTGTTCAAGTAACACAAGAATCAAAAATACATTTCTATAAGATTGTGGGGAATTTCCACTAGATATTTTTCGCCAGAAGAGATGTCCCCATTGAGTGATTTACCCTTACCTCTTGTTCCAGTGACAACTCTAAAAGGTTTTTGTTTTCATCCCTTTGTTTCAGTGACAATGATCACTATGACAAATAGAGAAGATGAATCTATTTGTCAGGGACACAGTTTTAAAAATCTGCCAGAGGTGCTAATCCATACCTACTCTATCCAACACTAAAAAATGGCTATACATATGCCCCGTACACACGGTCGGATTTTCCGACGGAAAATGTGTGATAGGACCTTGTTGTTGGAAATTCCGACCGTGTGTAGGCTCCATCACACATTTTCCATCGGATTTTCCGACACACAAAGTTTGAGAGCAGGATATAAAATTTTCCGACAACAAAATCCGTTGTCGAAAATTCCGATCGTGTGTACACAAATCCGACGGACAAAGTGCCACGCATGCTCAGAATAAATAAAGAGATGAAAGCTATTGGCCACTGCCCCATTTATAGTCCCAACGTACATGTTTTACGTCACCGCGTTCAGAATGATCGGATTTTCCGACAACTTTGTGTGACCGTGTGTATGCAAGACAAGTTTGAGCCAACATCCGTCTGAAAAAATCCTAGGATTTTGTTGTCAGAATGTCCGAACAAAGTCCGACCGTGTGTACGGGGCAATACACTGTAATTGCTGTGCATTTTACTGTATCCAAAAATATAATGTGTTTTTAAAACTACAGAGACGAACTGAAATGCATGTTATTCTGAAAGTGAAACTCCAGATAAACAGCTTAAAGCGGACTTCCAGTCCCCCAAACATTTTTTTTTAAAGACTGCTCTGTAACTGTCTCAACCTGTAAATGAACATTTCTAACATGTCATAATTTTTTTGCTTTTACTTTCTTTAAAAATAGTTAGTTACTTACTGATCTCAGAAGCAGGCAGGTTCCATTGTAGTTGTGGGTACCTGAAGCCCTCTCGTGTTAATTTCCTGGGTTTCTGTGCAGCTGTGTAACCATCATGCTCCAACAACACCAAATATTGCGCATGCTCAGTAATTATATTTTATATATAAATATACACACACACACTTGATATAGTGATAATATTTAGCCCGCACTGAGACCGTATAACATTGAGCAGACTAATGTAACTGTGTGCAGGGAGAGAGAGGAGCTGTCAGAATTCATCGGTGATGTCAGGGGTGGGCGGGACCAGCAGCTATCTAACACCAGCCAATTATTGGGTTTCTTAAGAAAGGGGCGGAGCCACATACATGTAGTGGCCCGCCCTGACCCCATCCTATTGGCTGGTGTTCGATAGCTGCTTGGTCCCGCCCACCCCCGACATCACCGATGAATTCTGACAGCTCCGCTCTCTCCCTGCATACGCAAGATTTCGGCAGTAGGCGATTTACAAGGAGTCATGGGATATATGACGCCGCTATCCCAGGACCATTTTCGAATCGCCTAGTTACTCAATCGCCTAGGCCATTGTGAAAACTATGAGCCAAGGGCATGCAGCACAGCCAAAGAGAAAAAAAATGGGTGGAACTCCACTTTAAATACATAATTATAGATTTGACACCAATATTCCTATTTCGGCCTTTCAGCTTCATGTGTCAACTGTCTTCTCACTGGTCAATGAAATTCATCAATCTTTTATATAAATTGAGTTATATCAGAGAATTTATGAAAAAAAACATTTGGACTAAATAGTTAAACAAATTATGTAATAGTAGTGCAACAGATGACATACAGTACATTAGCTCTAATAATCAACACATACACATAGCATCAGGGTGTTTTATCTACAAAATTCCTTGTGTAGAACTCTGCTACTATCATATGCTTCAGATTTCTTATCTTAATAGAACGTTTGTCTTTTTTGAAAATATAATTACTCATTTTGTTGATTGCTGTTTCAAGTGGATTCTGGAATAAAAAAAAAACAGGAGTTTCTAATGTTTGTATTGGGTGATGAAAATAGTGTACCTTTTATTCTGCCCTCTTGCTCAGATTTTCTGTTCAGTCCAAGTAACTTGCTCTCTAATAGTTTGTGGTATAAGTGGAAGTAAAACCACAGGAGCTGAAAAACTAGAATTTAAGCAACTCTGTTATGGGATAGACTGTTTAACCTTGAAAACCGGAGTTATGCCCCATACACACGGTCGGACATTGATCAGACATTCCGACAATAAAATCCATGGATTTTTTCCGACGGATGTTGGCTCAAACTTGTCTTGCATACACACGGTCACACAAAGTTGTCGGAAAATCCGATCGTTCTGAACGCGGTGATGTAAAACACGTACGTCGGGACTATAAACGGGCCAGTAGCCAATAGCTTTAGTTTCTTAATTTGTTCTGAGCAGGCGTGGAACTTTGTGTGTCGGATTTGTGTACACACGATCGGAATTTCCGACAATGGATTTTGTTGTCGGAAAATTTTATAGCAAGCTCTCAAACTTTGTGTGTCGGAAATTCCTATGGAAAATGTGTGATGGAGCCTACACACGGTCGGAATTTCCGACAACAAGGTCCTATCACACATTTTCCATCGGAAAATCCTATTGTGTGTACAGGGAATTAGACTTACCAGTAACTCTTTTTCTAGGAGTCTTCCAGGATAGTCTCTGAGACATAGGGCTCCTCCCTCCGGGACAGGAAACATGTATACCCAATTAGTTTAAAAGGTGGTCCTCCAGGCCTCCCTCTTCAGTTTAACCAAGAACTACCGGAAGGCTCTGAAAGACATAACACACTAACACAATGTCAGTACATACCTCCAACACCAGTTAATAGAAAACACCGGGTGGGAAACCAGGCTGTCCTGGAAGACTCCTAGGAAAAGAGTTACCAGTAAGTCTAGTGCCGTGTACACACGAGCGGAATGTACGACGGAAAAAGTCAGACGGTAGCTTTTCATCGTATATTCCGATCAGGTGTATGCCCCATCGGACTTTTTATGTCGAAAATTCTGACGGACCTAGAAAGAGAACATGTTCTAAATTTTTCCAACTGAACCAATTCCTATCGGTAAAACCGCTCGTCTGTATGCTGTTCCGATGTACCAAAAATGACGCATGCTCTGAAGCAAGTACGAGACGGAAGCTATTGGCTACTGGCTATTGAACTTCCATTTTCTAGTCTCGTCCTACGTGTTGTATGTCACCGCGTTCTGGACGGTCGGAATTTGGTGTGACCGTGTGTATGCAAGACAGCTTGAGCAGAATTCCGTTGGAAAAACCTTCAGAGTTTATTCTGACGGGAAAACCGGTCGTGTGTACAGGGCATAACTCTGGTTTTCTCCTTTCGTCTTCCAGGACAGCCTCTGAGATGATAAACAAGAAACTTACTTTGCCAGGGTGGGACCACTGCCTGTAGAACCTTTCGTCCAAATGTCTGTTCTTTATCAGACAATAAATCCAGACAGTAATGTCTAGCAAGCGTAGAGTAGCTGGACCACGTTGCTGCCTTGCAGATGTCCTCCGGAGAGGCACTGGCCCTTTCTGCCCATGAAACTGAGACTGCCCTGGTGGAATGTGCCTTAACATCCCTTCTAACTCATAAGCTTTTATAATCACCAGACTAATCCATCTAGCAATGGAAGAGTTGGATGCCTTATAGCCTTTGCGAGCCCCTGCAAAATAAACAAAAAGAGAATCTGACTTCCTGAAGCTTCTAGTGGCTTCCAGATAAAATTAAAGGCTTCTTTTAACATCTAATAAACTCAGAGATCCTTCCTCATCTACCTCTGAGGTGGAAACAAATGTTAGTAAGACAATGTCCTGCATTCTATGAAACGTAGATACTACCTTAGGGAGGAAACTAGGGTCAGTCTTGAGTATGATCCTATCCTCCAAAATCAACAAAAATGGCTCCCGAATAGAGAGAGCCTGCAGATCACTCACCCTTCTGGCTGACATGATGGCTATCAAAAAAAAGTTTTAAGTACTACCCATTTCAGTGTTGATTCCTCCAGGGGTTTGAAGGGACTTCTGGTAAGGGTCCTGAGGACCAAAGATAGGTCCTTACCCTCACCAGCCTGGATCTCGCCAGGGCCTTGAAAAAATTCTTAACAAATTGATTCTGCTGAAGTGAGGTCTGAAGGAAAAGACTTAAGGCAGCGGCCTGAACCTTCAAAGTACTATTAGAAAGACCCAGTTCTACACCTGCCTGAAGGAAATCCAGGACTGCCGGAATCCCAGGATGTTCCATCCCCTGCAACCAGGAACTAAACCTTTTCCATACTTTGGCATAAATAGCCCTGGTTACCGGCTTACGGCACTCCAGAAGAGTTTTAATCACCCTTTCTGAAAATCCCTGAGACCTCAACAGCTGTTCCTCAGATACCATGCTGTTAGTCTGAGGTTCTCTATTTGCGAGTGTAGAATAGGGCCCTGAGAAATCAAGTCCTCCCTGACTGGAAGGGATAATGGGGGACGAATGGCCAGTTTCTTCAGGTTGGCAAACCAAGGTCTCCTCAGCCAGAATGGCGCTACTAGGAAGAGGTCCGTCGATTCTGCCAACATTTTTGGAGGACAGCGGGTATCAACCTCACTGGAGGAAAGGCCTAACAGAGGCTGAACTGCCAAGGATTGGCAAAGGCATTTATCCCCCTAGCCTGGTCCAGCGGATGGATGGAGAAGAATTGTGCCACCTTCTTTTTGCCTTCCGAGGCAAAGAGATCTACCTCCGGCTGTCCCCAGCATAGCACAATCTCCTTGAACACCTCCCTGTTGAGGGACCACTCTCCCTGACTTATACGCTGACGGCTGAGAAAATCCGCCAGCGAATTTTGAGAGCCTTTCAGATGAATGGCTGACAAAGAGGACAGGTTTACCTCGGTCCAACACAGAATCCTGTTTGCTATAGACTGCAGAGCTTGGCTCCTGGTCCCCCCCTGCCTGTTAACATAAGCGGCGGCTGCCGCATTATCTGTCCATACCTGTAGGTGCTGTCCCCCTATCTGGAACTGGAAAGCCTCTATAGCCCTCAGAATCTCAAGAAGCTCCCTCTGATTTGAGGATTTACATGCTTCTCATGGTGACCAGGCCCCCTGAGCTGAGTTTCCCTCCAGGTGGGCACCCCAGCCCAACGCACTGGCGTCGGTCGTTACCACTATGGTTGCAGGTCGGGTCCAGGACAGACCCTTGTTCAGATTGTGATGAGCCCGCCACCACCACAAGGACCTCTTGACTCTGGACGATAGGGGCATAGCTTGATCTAGGCTCTGCTTCTTGCCATCCCTGTAACGGAGCAAGAGACTCTGCAGAGGGTGCTGATGAAATCTTGCCCAAGGTACTGCTGGGAAACAAGATGTCAACAGACCCAGCACCCTCATGACCTCTCTGATCAGGGCTACCTGACTGGTTTGAAGCTGGGCTACTGCCTGATCCACTTCTGCATCTTTTCTCTGGGGAGAAATACCTTCATCTCCACTGAAGAGATTTTGTACCCCAAATACAGGACCTCCTGTGCTGGGATCAGCTGGGACTTGTCCTGGTTGATTAACCAACCGAGAGAGAAAAGGAAACTCTGCACCTCTTGCAAGTCTCTCTCTAGCTGTTGGGAAGAGTGGGCAATAAATAGGAGATCTTCCAGGTAGGGGGTCACCGTAATAGCCCTGACCCTTAATGGGGCTAGAGCCTCCACCATAACCTCCGTAAAGATTCTCTGCAAAGTGGACATTCAGAAAGGCAGCGCTCAAAACTGGAAGTGCAGAACTTCTGAGTTTACCCTGACTGCCAACCTGAGGAATTTTTGAAAGTCCTGATGTATTGGGATGTGCAAATAAGCATTCCTGAGATCTACTGTGGCCATGTGGCAACCTGGAAACAGGAAATTGGTTATTGTAAAGATCGACGCCATCCCGATTCATTTGTATCTCATAAACTTGTTCACGGGTTGGAGATTCAGAATTAATCTGAACTTTCCTGATGGTTTCTTTACAACAAACACATGGGAATATATTCCCTGGCCACGCTACCTCTGGGGCACCTGAATAAGGACTCTCTGATCCGCTAAATCCCCCAATAACAGTCCCAGAGCTTTAGCTTTTTCCCGGTCTCTGGGTAACCTGAAAGTTTGAGGGGGGGAACCGAATCAAACTCCAATCTGTAACCGTTCTTTATGATGTCTAGTATGAACGGACTTGAGGTTGAAGTGTTCCATTGTGGGAGGAACTCCCCCAGTCTCCCTCCCGCTGGGACGCTGGAGTCACTGGGGCTTTGAGGTGGCTTGAGGAGGATTAAATAGGATTCCTGCTTTTTCACGCCCCTTGTGGCCTGTCCAATGTTTTTTGGGGCGGCCATCCCTCTCTTGTTGGGCCTGCTGCCTGAGACCTCGAAAAAAGCGTTTACCCTCGATTTTCTTCTTCTTTTCAGGAAATGCTCTTTTCGTATCCTGAGTGTGTTCCAGCGCCTCCTGGAGGCCGGGCCCAAACAGGAGGTCACCTGAAAAAGGTAACCCACAAAGCTTAAGCTTTGAGGCAGTGTCACCCGACCATGCTTTTAGCCACACAGCCCTTCTAGCTGCATTTTACTAGTGTGCCTGACCTAGCCACCAACTTTACCGATTCTGCAGAGGCATCTGCCAAAAAACCAACTGCTTTAAATATTAACGGAAATGACTTCAAAAGCTGTTGCCTGGAGGTGCCAGCCGAAATGTGGGACTGTAATTGCGTTAGCCAACATTCCAGATTTCTGCCCACAAAAGTAGATGCAAGGCCTGGTTTCAGTCCAATTGACGAGGCATCCCAATCCCTCTTAAGCAGCCTGTCCCCTCTTTTGTCCATGGGATCTCTAAGAGACCCCAGGTCATCAAAGGCCAAATCTGTCTTTTTAGAGACCTTGGCTAACAGTGCATCTAGTTCGGGAATTTTATTCCAGGGATGAGAAGCATCTGCTTCAAAAGGGAACCTCCACTTGAGGCTGCCTGAAAAGAACAGACTTTTTTCTGGCTGCTCCCACTCCAGCAAAATCGACTATCAGAGATTTATGCACGGGGAATACCCTGATCTTATGCGCACTAGATCCCTGGTACATAAGGTAGTGTTTAGAGAGCTGGACCTGCTCCTCACGGATTTCCATCATAGATCACCTTAAGAAGATCTCCTACATCGTCCAGAGATAATTTATATCTGGATCCCCTAGGGGAATCCTCCTCCCCCCTCAGAGTCGGATGCTGAACCCACTTGAGAGGAGGCTAGCGACCTAGGTACCCTCTCCCTATCCCCCTCATCCTCCTGACTAGGCTCGGATAGGGAAGGCATACTCACTGCCCTGGATAGGGATGAAGAGGGACCCTGCATCCGATCCATCATTCCCTTGAAGGACTGGAATGTGGATGCAATCTCGTCTTTAACAGATGTCAGGATTTTGTGACACACTGCCACTGAATCATCCTTGACCAGACTGCTGATACACTCGGGGCAAAGCAGCTTTTCCCAATTGGCGCCTAACTTAGTCCCACACACGGCACATTTTTTCCTAAGTAAGCCCCTTACCAGATCCAAAGATCTCCTGTCACAGAGATCATGCACACATGTGGCTGTGTCCCCCAGCCACTGGGTCTCTGTCAGTGCGCAGATCGGAAGCCACCTCTCCAGGAAATCAATCCAAACGTGATTTATCCGCTCACAGACCATGGATAAATAGGAAAGAAATACTCCATAGCGTAATACAGTTAAAATCCACTTTAATTTGTAAAAGAAAAGCACTTACAATTTGTGCAGTAAAGATCGCTTATAAAAACATGTAGCACCGGCCGGCTTCAGCTGCTGCCCGTTCCTTCCGGGTTCAGCGTGGTATGGTGGTGACGTCAGCACACCGCTCCTCCCTACGCCGTTTCGACAAATCTGTCGTCTTCCTGGACAGAGACCCAGTGGCTGGGGGACACAGCCACATGTGTGCATGATCTCTGTGACAGGAGATCTTTGGATCTGGTAAGGGGCTTACCTTACTTGAGGTGGAGGATCTTCTCTCTATTTTAACATCACGCTCCCTACAGAGATAATCTTTATATCACTTGAAGGAAGGGTGTCTTTCTCCCTCTATCCAACTATTTTCTACACCCACAAGACCTACAGTTCATTTCAATCTATGACTAAATGGACTCAATTTAATCGTTTTTGTTTACTGAATGTTTCACTAAAATTTTTTTTGCATGCGATTTTTTTTTGCATGCGATTTATGTGCATATTTTTGGTTATGAAACAATTCACTTGTGTTCATTCATAATTATGGTATTTTCAGTTAATATGATCATGTATTTGCACTAGCAGCGCAGCCTTTAAATTTTATAGCTAGTAAGGTGGAGGTTGTTTCACATCTAAGGTTGCAGCAGCATTTTACATTTCAATTTTTGGTTTGAGATATTTGTCTTTTCATCACACACATGTGGGGATCATTTCCACTTATGGGATAGCGCAGTATTTTTTATGATATTACATTTTTTCCTAAGCAGCTGCATATGGGTCCTATCTTGTTTGATCTGAAACCAAAAACACAAACAATATCCCATTAGAATGCAGCCCTGCCCACATCACCACTGTGTTAGGAAAAGTCTAGGAAGGGCCCAGCCCATCACCTGTGGCTCCCCACCCAGGGAGGGCTTTTTTAGGTCTAAAGGACCCTGACCCCCCAGTGTAAGTCATGGTCTACCCTCCCCACGCTCACCTGAGAGGTGCTGGAGCCTGCTAAACCGGAGCCTACCTGTAAAGCTGTACCCTCCATGGTCCCTGGTGTTCGCTCAGTCTCTCTGAGCCTTTTTCACTGCTCCGAATGCCTGTACACATTCACCGCTGTGCCCAAGAGACTGGAAACGTGTCTCGTGGTGCCCTCTGATGATGTGGTTCAGCCGGAAGTACGCTCCTGTTATTTCCTCCTGCTGGAACGTAGAAGTTCCGCCCCCTCATGCCGTACGCTGCATCCGGAAGAATCAGAGATGATACCAGCATGACTGGCCGAGTGTCTCCCGCCTGCCAGCCGACAGGACACAGGTATATAATAGGAAAACAAATCCCAGTATCTCTACTGGGATCAAAAAGTGGCACCTGGGTATGTATCTAAAAATTACAAAATGTATTTATCCATCTAAGAACGTGCTACAACAATCATTAAAATGCACCTATATTAAATGAAACCAGCTACACACTGCATGCTTTCTCCGGGTGTTACCAAAGAAGGTCACCCAAGCAAGCAAAATTATGGTAAATACTTACGTAAAAAGGAAAAACATGCACATGGCCATACAAAAACATAAAAACAAAAAACAACCACAACGGACACCGGTCTGCCATTTTCAGTGAAATTGAGGTGCGATAAAATCGCATTGATGCACACGACATATGTGAAAAAGGGAAAATGGGAATAATCCCAGATTCTGTTGTCCCCGAAGGGATTTTTAACAATGTCACTGTGAGTGGCCCCCCAGGGGTACCTATGGCATGGTATCAGTGATTAACTGATGACTGGTATGCAAAATGAGTTAGATCAGTAGTGCTGTCACATGGGTGTTTGACACACTGCTATATATTAATTCTTCATGTTGCCTTAACGTAATATAACATCCCTTAACAAAAAGGATAAGTTGCAGGAAAAATCCTTCAGTGTACACTCCAGGCATCCAGTAGTTGCTGTTGTAACACTGCAAGTTGTCACTTCCTTTTACTTACTAAGTCATTCCGACAGCACCGCCCACATTATTGTGTACATAGTAAGCCTGGTTCATGCTTTCGCTTTCTAACTGAAGTGGTTCACATAAAATAGAGCCGTTCACGTAAACTCTTTTTTCTCTTGTCCATTCCGAGAACTTCTGCTGTCATAAGGCTGACAGTTCAGGATATCTCTACAGTCTTAAAGTTATTTTGGTCTCAAAATAGTAGGGTCAGCAATATAAAGTTTTTACGGCAAGCTGCTTCTCACGTTTATATTGATCTATCCATAGACAGACAAACTGATCCATTAATCAGCTTAACCCAGCCATTCTAAATATTAACTTGATACAAACACAGTATCATAAACTAAGACATTGACAAGACTTGGGACATAGAGAGAGAATAGAATAGAATAGGATAGAATAGAATAGAATAGAAAGGAAAAAGAGAGAATGAAAAAAACAGAAATAAGGAAAGGGTGGCGTATCTCAGATTGTAGTACATTTCTAAACCACTACAGACAAAGGCAAAAATAAATATATTTAGGTCCTGTGTTTAATGATTGATTGCAATTAACTTAATAGAAGAATATATATCACACCTTAGTTAATCCCCAATGTAGGGGTCAGATGACAGCAGAAATCCTTTTCTATGAACATAAATGCAAGTCCATAGGGATTGGCAATATAGGGGCCAGGTGACCCCAACAAGTGAATGGGAATTACCACCTTCACCATACTATGAGTATTGATCATATAGAGGTAAGTATGACAATCATCACAGGTCCCCCTAAGGTTCCAAAAAGACTTGCAAATTCAACTCTGTGTTGAGTCCCCAAGGGGCAAGGGACCCCAATTGATAAATCCATCTCTTCTCCTTCTGTAGGAGGATACGATTGAAGTCCCCCCTTCTCAGCGACAGTTTGAGTACATAGATGCCCTTCACCCTTAAGCCATCTGGTTTACCTTGATGGTATAAGGCAAAGTGCTTTGCTAATGGTTTTCCTGAGACTTTTCTGGGTGTCTTTCTCTCTCACCCTTAATTTCACGTAGATGCTCACCTATCCGGGTTCTAAGAGATCTCTTGGTTTTGCCAATATAGATCTTTGGACAGGTGAGCATATAGATTACTTTACTTGTTGAGCAGTTGATAACATCCCATATCTCAAAGGATTGCTGTCCATGGACAGGACACAGGTACCTAGCAGGGCATGGGCAGCGGGATCTGCAGCTACATCAGGGTCCTGCTCTCCCTGAGCGATGACAGTGGTGGTTTAACAGTGACCCTCTCTTCCCTGACAGGACAGAGGGGTGCTACAGGCAGAGGACAGTCCACACCAGGGGCTCTCCCAGGACAGCCCTGAGATATGGAGCTCCCCCTAGGTTCCTAACGTGCTCCTTCCTGTCCAGCAGGAAACTCAAAAACTGAAGAGGGAGGCCTGGAGAGCCACCTTTTAAATGAATTGGGTATACGTGTTTCCTGTCCCATAGGGGGGAGCCCTATGTCTCAGAGGCTGTCCTGGAAGACAAAAGGAGAAAGTTGTTTAATGGTAAAATTGATAATTTTGCTTAGAGTCAGGTTTATGTCTGTATAGAAAAATTAGCTCAGGGGGACGCTGCAGAAGATGTGAGCCTCCTCCCCTTCTAAAAGAATAAGACGTGCAAGATGAAAGAACAAGATGTAATGCTAAGGCAAATAGATCACCTAGATATCATTTGGTCCCATGCACACTGGGAATTTGCCCAGCCTTTCTACTGGCAGGAGAAGAGCAGCGTAAAAAATTCTCCTAAGGCCATGTACTTACCCGATCCCCCACAGACTCCAGTCTCCACAGCTTAGGCAATTGCACATCCTTTAAGGTCATCAAGTACAATGCAGAGTGCATAGCCCTACATTTGGTTGTGAAGATGCCAAGGCACAGTTCACTGTTGGAGTAAATAGGGGAGTAAATTAAAACTCTGGCTCCTAGGTAATAGAGGATCAGGAAAGTAAAAGTGCTTTTTGTGGTACCCTAGATCCAAAATCCTTGCATTATAGAGGAAGCCCCACTGCCAGAGAGGATTTTTGCTTTCCCCAGAGATAGACTTTAAGTGAATTTGTAAGGTTGGGAAATTAACATGTAGTAGCTCATTAAAGGTGTTACTGCATTCCCTAATAGCCAAGTAGGCCATCTATTAGCAATCAAGATTGTTAGGAGGTATGATAGTAATAGAAAATTCTATCATCAGTAAATCATCCAGGATCATTTTCACCAGATTTCTCTCAATCACAGTGGCGGCTGGTGCTCAAAAAATTTGGAGGGATGCAAACAAACTGAAAAATTCTGAAAAAAAACATCAATTGCAGCCTCACTGTGCCCATCAATTGCAGCCACTGTGCCCATCAAACACTGCCACTGTGCCCTTCAAACACTGCCACTGTGCCAATCAAATGCTGCCACTGTGCCAATCAAATGCTGCCACTGTGCCTATCGAATGGCGCCACTGTGCCATCAAATGTCGCCACTGTGAACCCCCCTGCCCATTTGCTGTCTGCCCGGGACTTACCCTGTCTTGGTGGGGCAGCAGGTGACGGCAGCGAGCTGTGATCTCCATGCGTCTTCTCCCGTCCTCTCCTCCCGTCCTCTCCTCCTGATAGGCATCCAATCACAACGTCTGTAGTTTAAACCAATCAGGTGACGGGTAACAGACCGGAGCACCTGATTGGCAGAGAGGTGGTTCAGTGTTCAAATTCATTCGCTTTTCTAACACACCTGGGTGGACTTGGATAAAGGGAAGATTCTGGACAGCCTCACTCAAAATCAAATGCCTTTATTAAAAAAGAGGTAATAATCCAAAAAGTACAAGCCACAGCAAACAACAGGATCCGTTGTTTGCTGTGTCTTGTACTTTTTGGATTATTACCTCCTTTTTTAATAAAGGCATTTGAATTTGAGTGCGGCTGTCCAGAATCTTCCCTTCATCCAATTACCTATGCTTATCCAGCACCTGCTGTTCCTGTTCTGAGGAGGGTTACATTTCCAGACACCCTTCCTAGAGCGGCATCTCTCTTCCCCTTTCTCCTGGACTTCACACCTGGGTGGACTGCGAGCGCCAAGTATGGCACTCGCAGTTCACCTATTTTGAAGCCTATTAGAGCCTATGGCTCTAATCAGGTGCTTCAAAAACACCCCCCACTGCTGTAATTCAGGCACCCGAAAAGGGGCCCGGGCGCCTGAAAAGGGGGTGGCAGCAGCGGTCATGGATAGATTCATGCAATGCATGAATCTATCCATTGGTCATAGAGGGGGTGGCTGAAGAGAGGGGGCGGCGCCCGTGTGCCTTTGTGGACGCACCGCCACTGCTCAACCAAATGTTTTGAAGTTTTTATGGTCCAATGACAAAATAAAAATCATATGTATACTTAGAAACTACTTTGTAAGTGAATGGACTCTAAGATTAGTTTTTAGTCTGTGGCAAAAGTAGCAAAGAAAATAAGGTAAGTTTCACCATTGGCTTATGTCCTAAAAGAGAAACATGGGCAACATTTCTTTTGATCATACTGCTCTTGTGGGTGACATGAGTGCACTTACTTGTGCTATCCTGTGATTCAGAATTACCTGACACTGAGCATCCTCCTCATACAGTCAGGATATAGGGGATGGCGCTGTGTTATGAAGAGGGAGTATTGGTGTAAAATATTTCTAATTTCTAAAGTGACGGGTGCACCAGTGCGGTGGTTTAATCCCTTCACTGATGTGAATAGACAAGTGTAATAATCAATTAAATAAATTAAATTAAAATGAAACAAAAAATTTAATATTGTGTATTATAAATATAAAGTGATAAGTGCTTGGTTAGTGCAAAAAAGAATTGTAAATTGTATATACATACATTACATAATTATAATCCCATATAGTGAACAAACAGAAAAAATCATACACTATAAACACTGTAAGCCATGTGCTGATACAACTTATATACGGTAGATCCTATCCTCCCTTTGGGAAATACAAAGTGACAAGTGCCAAGTTATACTAAATAAATACCGTGGTAAAAAAATATGGTTCCAAAAAAATTGCGTTTGAAAAATTGCTGCTCAAATACTGTTTTAACCACTTGCCGACCGCCTCACGCCTATATACGTGAGCAGAGCGGCACGGGCAGGCAAAATCACGTACCTGAAACGTGATTGCCTTCCCGCGGGTGGGGGGTCCGATCGGACCCCCCCCCGGTGCCAGCTGCGGTCGGCATTTGGTTGGGAGCGATGACAGACGAGGGGGAGGCCATCCGATCGTGGCCCCCCCTCGCGATCGCTCCCAGCCAATGAGAAACATCCCCTGCCTCTGTATAGTACACAGAGGCAGAGGATGTGATGTCATCTCTCCTCGGTCTGGCAGTTTCCGTTCCAGCGCCGAGGAGAGATGACATGTAAGTGCACCAACACTCACACACAACACAGTAGAACATGCCAGGCATATATTACACCCCCGATCCCCCCCCGATCGCCCCCCGATCCCCCCCCAATCACCCCCCCCTGTCACAAACTGACACCAAGCAGGTTTTTTTTTTTTTTTTTCCTGATTACTGCATAGTGTCAGTTTGTGACAGTTAGCAGTGGTGGGACAGTTAGTATTACCCCCCTGTAGGTCTAGGGTACCCCCCTTACCCCCCCTAATAAAGTTTTAACCCCTTGATCACCCCCCCTCACCAGTGTCGCTAAGCGATCATTTTTCTGATCGCTGTATTAGTGTCGCTGGTGACGGTAGTTAGGGACGTAAATATTTAGGTTCGCCGTCAGTGTTTTATAGCGACAGGGACCCCCATATACTACCTAATAAATGTTTTAACCCCTTGATTGCCCCCTAGTTAACCCTTTCACCACTGATCACCGTATAACCGTTACGGGTGACGCTGGTTAGTTCGTTTATTTTTTATAGTGTCAGGGCACCCGCCGTTTATTACCGAATAAAGGTTTAGCCCCCTGTAGGTCTAGGGTACCCCCCTAACCCCCCTAATAAAGTTTTAACCCCTTGATCACCCCCTGTCGCCAGTGTCGCTAAGCAAACATTTTTCTGGTCGCTGTATTAGTGTCGCTGGTGACGCTAGTTAGGGACGTAAATATTTAGGTTCGCCGTCAGTGTTTTATAGCGACAGGGACCCCCATATACTATCTAATAAATGTTTTAACCCCTTGATGGCCCCTAGTTAACCCTTTCACCACTGATCACCGTATAACCGTTACGGGTGACGCTGGTTAGTTCGTTTATTTTTTATAGTGTCAGGGCACCCGCCGTTTATTACCGAATAAAGGTTTAGCCCCCTGATTGCCCGGCGGTGATATGCGTCGCCCTAGGCAGCGTCAGATTAGCGCCAGTACCGCGAACACCCACGCACGCACCGTACACGCACCGTACACCTCCCTTAGTGGTATAGTATCTGAACGCATCAATATCTGATCCGATCAGATCTATACTAGCGTCCCCAGCAGTTTAGGGTTCCCAAAAACGCAGTGTTAGCGGGATCAGCCCAGATACCTGCTAGCACCTGCGTTTTGCCCCTCCGCCCGGCCCAGCCCAGTCCAGCCCACCCAAGTGCAGTATCGATCGATCACTGTCACTTTTTTTTGTAGCGTTTTGGTGAACTGGCAAGCACCAGCGGCGTAGTACACCCCGGTCGTAGTCAAACCAGCACTGCAGTAACACTTGGTGAATGTTTTGAACGCTACCATGCACTAGTTGAGTATTAGCGTAGCGTACAGCATTGCACAGACTAGGCACACTTTCACAGGGTCTCCCAAGATGCCACCGCATTTTGAGAGACTCGAACCTGGAACCGGTTACAGTTATAAAAGTTACAGTTACAAAAAAAAAGTGTAAAAAAAAAAAAAACACAAACAAACATTAAAAAAAATAGTTGTCGTTTTATTGTTCTCTCTCTCTCTATTCTCTCTCTATTGTTCTGCTCTTTTTTACTGTATTCTATTCTGCAATGTTTTATTGTTATTATGTTTTATCATGTTTGTTTTTCAGGTATGTAATTATTTATACTTTACCGTTTACTGTGCTTTATTGTTAAGCATTTTTTTGTCTTCAGGTACGCCATTCACGACTTTGAGTGGTTATACCAGAATGATGCCTGCAGGTTTAGGTATCATCTTGGTATCATTCTTTTTAGCCAGCGGTCGGCTTTCATGTAAAAGCAATCCTAGCGGCTAATTAGCCTCTAGACTGCTTTTACAAGCAGTGGGAGGGAATGCCCCCCCCCCCACCGTCTTCCGTGTTTTTCTCTGGCTCTCCTGTCTCAACAGGGTACCTGAGAATGCAGCCGGTGATTCAGCCAGCTGACCATAGAGCTTATCAGAGACCAGAGTGGCTCCAAACATCTCTATGGCCTAAGAAACCGGAAGCTACGAGCATTTTATGACTTAGATTTCGCCGGATGTAAATAGCACCATTGGGAAATTGGGGAAGCATTTTATCACACCGATCTTGGTGTGGTCAGATGCTTTGAGGGCAGAGGAGAGATCTAGGGTCTAATAGACCCCAATTTTTTCAAAAAAGAGTACCTGTCACTACCTATTGCTATCATAGGGGATATTTACATTCCCTGAGATAACAATAAAAATGATTTAAAAAAAAAAAAAAATGAAAGGAACAGTTTAAAAATAAGATAAAAAAGCAAAAAAAAATAAAGAAAAAAAATAAATAAAAAAAAGCACCCCTGTCGCCCCCTGCTCTCGCGCTAAGGCGAACGCAAGCGGCGGTCTGGCGTCAAATGTAAACAGCAATTGCACCATGCATGTGAGGTATCACCGCGAAGGTCAGATCGAGGGCAGTAATTTTAGCAGTAGACCTCCTCTGTAAATCTAAAGTGGTAACCTGTAAAGGCTTTTAAAGGCTTTTAAAAATGTAGTAATTTTGTTGCCACTGCACGTTTGTGCGCAATTTTAAAGCATGTCATGTTTGGTATCCATGTACTTGGCCTAAGATCATCTTTTTTATTTCATCAAACATTTGGGCAATATAGTGTGTTTTAGTGCATTAAAATTTAAAAAAGTGTGTTTTTTCCCCAAAAAATGCGTTTGAAAATCGCTGCGCAAATACTGTGTGAAAAAAAAAAATGAAACACCCACCATTTTAATCTGTAGGGCAATTGCTTTAAAATAATATATAATGTTTGGGGGTTCAAAGTAATTTTCTTGCAAAAAAAAATAATTTTTTCATGTAATCAAAAAGTGTCAGAAAGGGCTTTGTCTTCAAGTGGTTAGAAGAGTGGGTGATGTGTGACATAAGCTTCTAAATGTTGTGCATAAAATGCCAGGACAGTTCAAACCCCCCCCCCAAATGACCCCATTTTGGAAAGTAGACACCCCAAGCTATTTGCTGAGAGGCATGTCGAGTCCATGGAATATTTTATATTGTGACACAAGTTGCGGGAAAGAGACAATTTTTTTTTTTTTTTTTTGCACAAAGTTGTCACTAAATGTTATATTGCTCAAACATGCCATGGGAATATGTGAAATTACACCCCAAAATAAATTCTGTTGCTTCTCCTGAGTACGGGGATACCACATGTGTGGGACTTTTTGGGAGCCTAGCCGCGCACGGGACCCCGAAAACCAAGCACCGCCTTCAGGCTTTCTAAGGGCGTGAATTTTTGATTTCACTCCTCACTACCTATCACAGTTTCGGAGGCCATGGAATGCCCAGGTGGCACAAACCCCCCCCAAATTACCCCATTTTGGAAAGTAGACACCCCAAGCTATTTGCTGAGAGGTATAGTGAGTATTTTGCAGACCTCACTTTTTGTCACAAAGTTTTGAAAATTGAAAAAAGAAAAAAAAAATTTTTTTTTCTGGTCTTTCTTCATTTTCAAAAACAAATGACAGCTGCAAAATACTCACCATGCCTCTCAGCAAATAGCTTGGAGTGTCTACTTTCCAAAATGGGGTCATTTGGGGGGGTTTTGTGCCATCTTGGCATTTTATGGCCTTCAAAACTGTGATAGGTAGTGAGGAGTAAAATCAAAAATGTATGCCCTTAGAAATCCTGAAGGTGGTGCTGGGTTTTCGGGGCCCCATACGCGGCTAGGCTCCCAAAAAGTGCCACACATGTGGTATCCCCGTACTCAGGAGAAGCAGCTGAATGTATTTTGGGGTGCAATTCCACATATGCCCATGGCTTGTGTGAGCAATATATCATTTAGTGACAACTTTTTGTAATTTTTTTTTTTTTTCTTTTTTTTGTCATTATTCAATCACTTGGGACAAAAAAAATAAATATTCAATGGGCTCAACATGCCTCTCAGCAATTTCCTTGGGGTGTCTACTTTCCAAAATGGGGTCATTTGGGGGGGTTTTGTACTGCCCTGCCATTTTAGCACCTCAAGAAATGACATAGGCAGTCAGAAACTAAAAGCTGTGTAAATTCCAGAAAATGTACCCTAGTTTGTAGACGCTATAACTTTTGCGCAAACCAATAAATATACGCTTATTGCCATTTTTTTTACCAAAGACATGTGGCCGAATACATTTTGGCCTAAATGTATGACTAAAATTTAGTTTATTGGATTTTTTTTATAACAAAAAGTAGAAAATATCATTTTTTTTCAAAATTTTCAGTCATTTTCCGTTTATAGCGCAAAAAATAAAAACGGCAGAGGTGATCAAATATCATCAAAAGAAAGCTCTATTTGTGGGAAGAAAAGGACGCAAATTTCGTTTGGGTAGAGCATTGCATGACCGCGCAATTAGCAGTTAAAGCGACGCAGTGCCGAATTGTAAAAAGTGCTCTGGTCAGGAAGGGGGTAAATCCTTCCGGGGCTGAAGTGGTTAAAAAAAAATGCAACACCCACCATTTTAATCTGTTGGGCCTTTTTCATGTAAACAAAAAGTGTCAGAAAGGGCTTTGTCTTCAAGTGGTTAGAAGAGTGGGTGATGTGTGACATAAGCTTCTAAATGTTGTGCATAAAATGCCAGGACAGTTAAAAACACCCCCAAATGACCCCTTTTTGGAAAGTAGACACCCCAAGCTATTTGCTGATAGGCATGTTGAGTGCATGGAATATTTTATATTTTGCAACAAGTTTCGGGAAAATTACACTTTTATTTTTTTTTTTTGCACAAAGTTGTCACTAAATGATATATTGTTCAAACATGGCATGGTTATATGTGGAATTACACCCCAAAATACATTCTGCTGCTTCTCCTTAGTACGGGGATACCTCATGTTTGAGACTTTTTGGGAGCCTAACCACGTATAGGACCCCGAAAACCAATCACCTCCTTCAGGATTTCTAAGGGTGTAAATTTTTGATTTCACTCCTCACTACCTAATACAGGTTTGAAGGCCATAAAATGCCAAGATAGCACAAATCCCCCCATGCAGGATGAATTCTGAAGTGTTTCGGGCAATATTATCTGCTCATATTCAGCAAAATGCTTCGGAACTCATAGGACGGCGCTTCACAGTGCAGATGGACAATGACCTGAAGCATACTGCGAAAGCAACCAAAGAGTTTTTTAAGGGAAAGAAGTGGAATGTTATGCAATGGCCAAGTCAATCACCTGACCTGAATCTGATTGAGCATGCATTTCACTTGCTGAAGACAAAACTGAAGGTCAAATGCCCCAAGAACAAGCAGGAACTGAAGACGGTTGCAGTAGAGGCCTGGCAGAGCATCACCAGGGATGAAACCCAGCGTCTGGTGATATCTATGCGTTCCAGACTTCAGGCTGTAATTGACTCCAAAGGATTTGCAACCAAGTATTAATATATATACAAACTGTTGTAAATCCTACACCGTTCACCTGATTTGGATGTAAATACCCTCAAATTAAAGCTGAAAGTCTGCAGTTAAAGCACATCTTGTTTCATTTCAAATAAATTGTGGTGGTGTATAGAAACAAAAAGATTAGAAGTGTGTCGATGTCCCAAAATTTATGGACCTGAAATGTGGCTGGGTCTTTCAGCATGACAATGATCCCAAACACACCGCCCGGGCAACAAAGGAGTGGCTTCGTAAGAAGCATTTTAAGGTCCTTTAGTGGCCTAGCCAGTCTCCAGATCTCAACCCCATAGAAAACCTTTGGAGGGAGTTGAAAGTTTGTGTTGCCCAGCGACAGCCCCAAAACATCACTGCTCTAGAGGAGATCTGCATGGAGGAATGGGCCAATATACCAGCAACAGTGTGTGACAACCTTGTGAAGACTTACAGAAAACGTTTGACCTCTGTCATTGCCAACAAAGGATATATAACAAAGTATTGAGATGAACTTTTGATATTGACCAAATACTTATTTTCCACCATAATTTGCAAATAAATTCTTTCAAAAATCAGACAATGTGATTGTCTGGATTTGTTTCCACATTTTGTCTTTCATAGTTGAGGTATACCTATAATGACAATTACAGGCCTCTCTTATCTTTTTAAGTGGAAGAACTTGCATAATTGGTGGCTGACTAAATACTTTTTTGCTCCACTGTAAATACAACCAAAAGAAAGCTCTATTTGTGTGAAAAAAATTATAAAAATGTCATATGGATACAGTGATGCATGTATTGGAATTTTGTCTTTATTGGCTAATGATTTTTTTTTCTTACTTGTATATATACAGTCAGGTCCATAAATATTGGGACATCGACACAATTATAATCTTTTTGGCCCTATACACCACCACAATGGATTTGAAATGAAACGAACAAGATGTGCTTTAACTGCAGACTTTCAGCTTTAATTCGAGGGTATTTACATCCAAATCAGGTGAACGATGTAGGAATTACAACAGTTTGTATATGTGCCTCCCACTTTTTAGGGGACCAAAAGTAATGGGACAGATTAACAATCATCCATCAAACTTTCACTTTTTAATACTTGGTTGCAAATCCTTTGCAGTCAATTACAGCCTGAAGTCTGGAACGCATAGATATCACCAGACGCTGGGTTTCATCCCTGGTGATGCTCTGCCAGTCCTCTACTGCAACTGTCTTTAGTTCCTGCTTGTTCTTGGGGCATTTTCCCTTCAGTTTTGTCTTCAGCAAGTAAAATGCATGCTCAATCAGATTCAGGTCAGGTGATTGACTTGGCCATTGCATAACATTCCACTTCTTTCCCTTAAAAAACTCTTTGGTTGCTTTCGCAGTATGCTTCGGGTCATTGTCCATCTGCACTGTGAAGCGCCGTCTAATGAGTTCTGAAGCATTTTGCTGAATATGAGCAGATAATATTGCCTGAAATACTTCAGAATTCAACCTGCTGCTTTTGTCAGCAGTCACTTCATCAATAAATACAAGAGAACCAGTTGCATTGGCAGCCATACATGCCCACGCCATGACACTACCACCACCATGCTTCACTGATGAGGTGGTATGCTTTGGATCATGAGCAGTTCCTTTCCTTCTCCATACTCTTCTCTTCCCATCACTCTGGTACAAGTTGATCTTGGTCTCATCTGTCCATAGGATGTTGTTCCAGAACTGTGAAGGCTTTTTTAGATGTTGTTTGGCAAACTCTAATCTGGCCTTCCTGTTTTTGAGGCTCACCAATAGTTTACATCTTGTGGTGAACCCTCTGTATTCACTCTGGTGAAGACTTCTCTTGAGTGTTGACTTTGACACACATACACCTACCTCCTGGAGAGTGTTCTTGATCTGGCCTACTGTTGTGAAGGGTGTTTTCTTCACCAGGGAAAGAATTCTTCGGTCATCCACCACAGTTTTTTTCCATGGTCTTACGGGTCTTTTGGTGTTGCTGAGCTCACCGGTGCGTTCTTTCTTTTTAAGGATGTTCCAAACAGTTGATTTGCCCACACCTAATGTTTTTGCTATCTCTCTGATGGGTTTGTTTTGTTTTTTCAGCCTAATGATGGCTTGCTTCACTGATAGTCACAGCTCTTTGGATTTCATATTGAGAGTTGACAGCAACAGATTCCAAATGCAAATTGCACACTTGAAATGAACTCTGGACCTTTTATCTGCTCCTTGTAAATGGGATAATGAGGGAATAACACACAACTGGCCATGGAACAGCTGAGCAGCCAATTGTCCCATTACTTTTGGTCCCTTAAAAAGTGGGAGGCACATATACAAACTGTTGTAATTCCTACACCGTTCACCTGATTTGAACTAAAGACAGTTGCAGTAGAGGACTGGCAGAGCATCACCAGGGATGAAACCCAGCGTCTGGTGATATCTATTCGTTCCAGACTTCAGGCTGTAATTGACTGCAAAGGATTTGCAACCAAGTATTAAAAAGTGAAAGTTTGATGGATGATTGTTAATCTGTCCCATTACTTTTGGTCCCCTAAAAAGTGGGAGGCACATATACAAACTGTTGTAATTCCTACATCGTTCACCTGATTTGGATGTAAATACCCTCAAATTAAAGCTGAACGTCTGCAGTTAAAGCACATCTTATTCGTTTCATTTCAAATCCATTGTGGTGGTGTATAGACCCAAAAAGATTAGAATTGTGTCAATATCCCAATATTTATGGATCTGACTGTACCACCATGGTTGAGCCACAACCCCCATCTTAAATTCTTCACTTTGGCTTAATTTTTTCCATGTTTGGTTTGGCTTTATAAATGTAAATAAATATTTGCATATAAATATGACTGATTTTATTCATGGTGTACATTATTCCTTTTAAACAGACTTCTCTACAAATCAAGTTGCACTGGATAACTGCTATGTATCATTGTTTAGCAAAAAAAGCTTTTAGATTCTCAAATATTAGCTTAGTTTATCAGCGTTACGTCGGGAACAGCAAGAGCCAATATTATTTCAACTAACTGCACATTACTTTCACTGACTTAACAAACCTTAATAATTTTTCCCTAGAGAGGGAAACAGAAGAAAATGACTCTCATTATTCAGTTTCTGGATTAATTTAATATATATATTGTTAAATCAATGATTTGTGTTACCCAATGCACAACATTAAATGGCTGCCTGAATGTTAAATTACACTTTTTCTCTTTTTAATTGTATGTATTTTGTCTATTTCACACACAGTACACTTGAACTGAAAGTATTCCTTGGTTCCCCGTAAACAATGATGAAAAACTGCAACTATTATTTTCTCCATAATTGATCTACACTACTGTATGCCTTTCAAAGGCCCTTTATTATTTGTGAGTTCCTTTCCTAGCACTCTGAAAGTCCATCAGGTCCCTCTATTGCAATTCAGAGTTTGCTTTTTCAAATCTAGCCATTCAGATGTTATATTAGCAAATAGCAATCATTATCTTAAATGACTTAAAAAATACTGCTGAAAATACAATGCATTATAAGCAAATATTTTATGCAGTTTTTCCACATAAAATATTTAAATCATTGTATATTGATCCAGAGATGCATGTACAATATTTATACAATAACATAACACATATATGTATGTGTGTGTATGTATATATGTGTGTATATATATATATATATATATATATATATATATATATATATATATATATATATATATATATATATATATATATATATATATATATATATATATATATATATACCCCTCACATTTTTGTATGTAAATATTTTATTATATCTTTTCATGTGACACTGAAGAAATTACACTTTGCTACAATGTAAAGTAGTGAGTGTACAGCTTGTATAACAGTTTAACCACTTGAGCCCCGGACCATTATGCTGCCTAAGGACCAGAGGTCTTTTTCCAATTTGGCACTGCGTCGCTTTAACTGCTAATTATGTGGTCATGCAATGCTGTACCCAAACGAAATTTGCGTCCTTTTCTTCCCACAAATAGAGCTTTCTTTTGATGGTATTTGATCACCTCTGCGGTTTTTATTTTTTGCGCTATAAACGGAAAAAGACCGAAAATTTTGAAAAAAAATGATATTTTCTACTTTTTGTTATAAAAAAAATCCAATAAACTCAATTTTAGTCATACATTTAGGCCAAAATGTATTCGGCCACATGTCTTTGGTAAAAAAAATGTCAATAAGCGTATATTTATTGGTTTGCGCAAAAGTTATAGCGTCTACAAACTAGGGTACATTTTCTGTAATTTACACAGCTTTTAGTTTATGACTGCCTTTGTCATTTCTTGAGGTGCTAAAATGGCAGGGCAGTGCAAAACCCCCCCAAATGACCCCATTTTGGAAAGTAGACACCCCAAGGAAATTGCTGAGAGGCATGTTGAACTAATTGAATATTATTTTTTTTGTCCCAAGTGATTAAATAATGACAAAAAAAAAAAAATATTTACACTATACTCACTATACCTCTCAGCAAATAGCTTTGGGTGTCTACTTTCCAAAATGGGGTCATTTGGGGGGGGTTTTGTGCCACCTGGGCATTCCATGGCCTCCGAAACTGTGATAGGCAGTGAAGAGTGAAATCAAAATTTCACGCCCTTAGAAAGCCTGAAGGCGGTGCTTGGATTTCGGGGTTCCGTACGCGGTTAGGCTCCCAAAATGTCTCACACATGTGGTATCCCCATACTCAGGAGAAGCAGCAGAATGTATTTTGGGGTGTAATTTCACATATTTCCATGGCATGTTTGAGCAATATATCATTTAGTGACAATTTTGTGCAAAAAAATAAAAAATTTGTCTCTTTCCCGCAACTTGTGTCGCAATATAAAATATTCCATGGACTCGACATGCCTCTCAGCAAATAGCTTGGGGTGTCTACTTTCCAAAATGGGGTCATTTGGGGGGGTTTTGAACTGTCCTGGCATTTTATGCACAACAATTAGAAGCTTATGTCACACATCACCCACTCTTCTAACCACTTGAAGACAAAGCCCTTTCTGACACTTATTGTTTACATGAAAAAGTTATTTTTTTTTGCAAGAAAATTACTTTGAACCCCCAAACATTATATATTTTTTTAAAGCAAATGCCCTACAGATTAAAATGGTGGGTGTTTCATTTTTTTTTTTTCACACAGTATTTGTGCAGCGATTTTTCAAACGCATTTTTTGGGGAAAAAACACACTTTTTTAAATTTTAATGCACTAAAACACACTATTATTGCCCAAATGTTTGATGAAATAAAAAAGATGATCTTAGGCCGAGTACATGGATACCAAACATGACATGCTTTACAATTGCGCACAAACGTGCAGTGGCAACAAAATAAATACATTTTTAAAAGCCTTTAAAAGCTTTACAGGTTACCACTTTAGATTTACAGAGGAGGTCTACTGCAAAAATTACTGCCCTCGATCTAACCTTCACGGTGATACCTCACATGCATGGTGCAATTGCTGTTTACATTTGACGACAGACCGCCGCTTGCGTTCGCCTTAGCGCGAGAGCAGGGGGCGACAGGGGTGCTTTTTTTTTCTTTATTATTTTTTTGCTTTTTTATCTTATTTTTAAACTGTTCCTTTCATTTTTTTTTTTTTAATCATTTTTATTGTTATCTCAGGGAATGTAAATATCCCCTATGATAGCAATAGGTAGTGACAGGTACTCTTTTTTGAAAAAATTGGGGTCTATTAGACCCTAGATCTCTCCTCTGCCCTCAAAGCATCTGACCACACCAAGATCGGTGTGATAAAATGCTTCCCCAATTTCCCAATGGCGCTATTTACATCCGGCGAAATCTAAGTCATAAAATGCTCGTAGCTTCCGGTTTCTTAGGCCATAGAGATGTTTGGAGCCACTCTGGTCTCTGATCAGCTCTATGGTCAGCTGGCTGAATCACCGGCTGCATTTTCAGGTTCCCTGTTGAGACAGGAGAGCCAGAGAAAAACACAGAAGACGGTGGGGGAGGGACATTCCATCCCACGGCTTGTAAAAGCAGTCTAGAGGCTAATTAGCCGCTAGGATTGCTTTTACATGAAAGCCGACCGCTGGCTGAAAAGAATGATACCAAGATGATACCTAAACCTGCAGGCATCATTCTGGTATAACCACTCAAAGTTGTGAATGGCGTTCCTGAAGACAAAAAAATGGTTAACAATAAAGCACAGTAAACGGTAAAGTATAAAAAATTGCATACCTGAAAAGCAAACCTGATAAAACATAATAACAATAAAACATTGCAGAATAGAATACAGTAAAAAAGAGCAGAACAATAGAGAGAATAGAGAGAGAGAGAAAAATAAAACGACAACTATTTTTTTTTTATTTTATATATATATATATTTTTTTTACACTTTTTTTGTAACTAACTTTTATAACTGTAACCGGTTCCAGGTTCGGGTCTCTCAAAATGCGATGGCATCTTGGGAGACCCTGTGAAAGTGCGCCTAGTCTGTGGAATGCTGTACCCTACGCTAATACTCAACTAGTGCATAGTAGCGTTCAAAACAATAAAACATTGCAGAATAGAATACAGTAAAAAAGAGCAGAACAATAGAGAGAATAGAGAGAGAGAGAAAAATAAAATGACAACTATTTTTTTTTATTTTATATATATATATATTTTTTTTACACTTTTTTTGTAACTAACTTTTATAACTGTAACCGGTTCCAGGTTCGGGTCTCTCAAAATGCGATGGCATCTTGGGAGACCCTGTGAAAGTGCGCCTAGTCTGTGGAATGCTGTACCCTACGCTAATACTCAACTAGTGCATAGTAGCGTTCAAAACATTCACCAATGCAAAGACCAGGATTGTCAGGACAGGAGGGACAATAATAGTGGGTGTCACGCCTATATCCGCACTTGCTGCAGACACAACATCTTTTTTGGGGGGGTTTGTTGGGTGGGGGGGTACTCGGGAGGACATAAAGAAAATGCCTCTCATGCAGCCGACTGCATTTGGTTGGGGATGTGAATGGGGGAAGTACGGGCGCTACAGAAGCGGTGGGTTCCCAATTAGGATTGGCGAATGCAGCAGGAAGGGAATTATGGGCACGACGGGCCTGTGTTTGTCTTTTTGGTGGCAGCGGGACACTACTTGTGCTTTCCACCTCACCAGCTTGAACTGCACTTATGGGACTTGCCACGTCACCAAGTGTTACTGCAGTGCTGGTTTGACTACGACCGGGGTGTACTAGGCCGCTGGTGCTTGCCAGTTCACCAAAATACTACCAAAAAAACTGTTAGCGATTGCAGGGATCAGGCCTGACTCTGCGAACGCTGCAGTTATGTATTTAGTGTTTTGTAAGTGTCAGTGATCGATCGATACTGCACTTGGGTGGGCTGGGCCGGGCGGAGGGGCAAAACGCAGGTGCTAGCAGGTATCTGGGCTGATCCCGCTAACACTGCGTTTTTGGGAACCCTAAACTGCTGGGGACGCTAGTATAGATCTGATCGGATCAGATATTGATCCATACAGATACTATACCACTAAGGGAGCTGTATGGTGCGTGCGTGGGTGTTAGTGCTACTGGCGCTAATCTGACGCTGCCTGGGGCGACGCATATCACCGCCGGGCGATCAGGGGGCTAAACCTTTATTCGGTAATAAACGGCGGGTGCCCTGACACTATAAAAAATAAACGAACTAACCAGCGTCACCCGTAACACTTATACGGTGATCAGTGGTGAAAGGGTTAACTAGGGGGCCATCAAGGGGTTAAAACATTTATTCGGTAGTGTATGGGGGTCCCTGACGCTATAAAACGCTGACGGCGAACCTCAATATTTACGTCCCTAACTAGCGTCACCAGCGACACTAATACAGCGATCAGAAAAATGATCGCTTAGCGACACTGGTGACAGGGGGTGATCAAGGGGTTAAAACTTTATTAGGGGGCCTTAGGGGGGTACCCTAGACCTAAAGGGGGGTAACAGTAACTGTCCCAACACTGTAACTGTCACAAACTGACACCAATGCAGTAAATCAGAAAAAAAAAAAAAAAAAAACACTGCTTGGTGTCAGTTTGTGACAGGGGGGGGTGATCGGGGGGGGGATCAGGGGGCGATCGGGGGGGGGATCGGGGTGTTTTGTGCGCCTGGCATGTTCTACTGTGTGTGTGTAGTGTTGTGCACTCACAGTGATGTCTTCTCTCCTCGGGCCGGAACGGAAATTACCGAGCCGAGGAGAGATGACATCATTTCCTTTGCTGCTGTTTAGCATATAGCAGCAAAGGAATGATTTGATTGGCCGGCGGCGATCGCGAGGGGGGGGCCATGAACGGATGGCCTCCCCCTCACCTCCGATCACCGTGGGACAAAAGACGACCGCCTCGGGCACCGATCGGACCCCCCACCTGCGGAAGGCAAATCACGTACATGTACGTGATTTTGCCTGTCCGTGCCACCTTGCCGACGTACATCGGCGTGAGGCGGTCGTCAAGTGGTTAAAGTTGCTGTCCGCTTTAAAATAACTCAACACACAGCCAATAATGTCTAAACTGCTTGCAACAAAAGTGAATACACCCCTAAGATAAAATGTCCAAATTGGGCCCAATTAGCCATTTTCCCTCCCCGATGTCATGTGACTCATTAGTGTTACAAGGTCTCATGTGTGAATGGGTAGCAGATGTGTTAAAATTGGTGTTATCGCTCTCACTCTCTCATACTGGTCACTGGAAGCTCAACATGGCACCTCATGGCAAAGAACTCTCTGAGGATCTGAAAAAAAAGAATTGTTGCTCTACATAAAGATGGCCTAGGCTATAAGAAGATTGCCAAGACCGTGAAACTGAGCTGCAGCACGGTGGTCAAGATCATACAGTGGTTTAAACGGACATGTTCTACTCAGAACAGGCCTCGCCATGGTCGACCAAAGAAGTTGAGTGCACATGCTCAGCATCATATCCAGAGGTTGTCTTTGGCAAATAGATGTATGAGTGCTACCAGCAATACTGCAGAGTTTGAAGGGGTGCAGGGTCAGCCTGTCAGTGCTGTCATATGCCGCACACTGCATCAAATTGGTCTGCATGGCTGTCGTCCCAGAAAGAAGGCTCTTTCTGAAGACAAGCAGACTAAAGACATGGATTACTGGAACCATGTCCTGTGGTCTGATGAGACCAAGATAAACTTATTTTGTTCAGATGGTGTCAAGTGTGTTGTGGCGGCAACCAGGTGAGGAGTACAAAGACAAGTGTGTCTTGCCAACAGTCAAGCATGGTGGTGGGAGTGCCATGATCTGGGGCTGCAGGAGTGCTGCTGGCACTGGGGAGCTACAGTTCATTGAGGGAACCATGAATGCCAACATGTACTGTGACATACTGAAGTAGAGCATGATCCCCTCCCTCCCGGAGACTGGGCCGCAGGCCAGTGTTTCAACATGATAACGACCCCAAACACACCTCCAAAATAACCACTGCCTTGCTAAAGAAGCTGAGGGTAAAGGTGATTGACTGGCCAAGCATGTCTCCAGAACTAAACCCTATTGAGCATCTGTGGGGCATCCTCAAATGGAAGGTGGAGGAGCGCAAGGTCTCTAACATCCACCAGCGCTGTGATGTCATCATGGAGGAGTGGAAGAGGAATCCAGTGCAACCTGTGAAGCTCTGGTGAACTCCATGCAGAAGAGGGTTAAGGCAGTGCTGGAAAATAATTGTGGCCACACAAAATATTGACACTTTTGGCCCAATTTGGACATTTTCACTTAGGGGTGTACTCACCTATGTTGCCAGCGGCTTAGACATTAATGGTCGTGTGCTGAGATATTTTGAGGGGACAGCAAATTTACACTGTTATACAATATGTACACTTACTACTTTACATTGTAGTAAAGTGTCAATTCTTCAGTGTTATTACATGAAAATATATAATAAAATATTTTTAAAAAATGTGAGAAGTGTACTCACTTTTGTGACATACTGTGTGTGTGTGTGTGTGTGTGTGTGTGTATGTGTATATATATATATATATATATATATATATATATATATATATATATATATCTATAATTTATTTTTTTTATATTGTCAAAAATATTGGGACACCAGCCTTTACGCACACGTGAACTTTAATGGCATCTCAGTCTTGGTCTGTACAGTTCAATATTGAGTTGGCACACCCTTTGCGTCTATAACAGCTTTGACTCTTCTAAGAAGGCTGTCCACAAGGTTTAGGAGTGTGTCTATAGGAATGTTTGACCACTATTCACTGCTGTGAGGTCAGGCACTGAATTGGGTGAGAAGGCCTGGCTCACAGTCTTCGCTCATCCATGTCATCCATGGTAATTTTACTGACATGCGCTGAAGATTAAGGTGGCTCTTGTTACAATATTGAAACTGTAGTGATGTGGGAGTTATTTATATCCTACTGCTCTAGGTAAGATATGAATTTTATGCGAAAACTAAAAAAAAATTTCAACCTTAGACATAAATAGGTTAATAGTATCACTTTTACAAAGTGGATTTATTATTGCCCCAGATACAGATATAATTACTTTCAGTTCACAGATAAAAAAAAAATGGAGGTAATTAATACCTACTAATACTACTTGGCATACAGAGACAGGCAGTCAGTTCCTGTCCCTTTACACAGTATAGCAGTGCAGCATATTTGCTGCTGCTATCCTTTCCCTGTCACTGTCTTGTAAGGACAGAACACTGTCAGCTTCACAGCCCACAGCCCACAACCAGTGAAGCTGCCTTTGGCGTAGCCTGATGGGGAAGCTGAGACGCAGACAACAGATTAATATACCTGTTGTAGACAGATACTCTACCCTCAGTGCAGCAGAGCTTCCTTCCTGCCACTAGGTGCAGTGGCAGGAAGGAAGCGCAGCTGCACTGAGGGTGAAGTATATGTATACAACAGATGCGTCAAATAGCACAGTGATGGAGATTTTTATACCTGGGGTGGAATCTGATGGGAATTTACAGACACTAGTTCCATAACAGGTCTGACCTAGCCTTGCAATTTACAACAGGCAGTGGGTGAATTCAATAACCAATAGCAGGCTTTCTATTGGGTAGGTATCTACCTACTGCTTGCTATCAGTCACAAAGATTCCTGAATGAAAACTCGGTCTAGGTGCACCTCCACACTCAGTACATGCCCCAGATTCACGTACCCATCTGCAACAGCTACATGAATCTGTTGTCCGTATAAACATTTGTCATGTGGAAGCACGTCAGAATCCTGAAGACCAACTCTAGAATATAGCCATTCTCAGGCATCTACTGGGTTTTTAGGTGGATCAATGTCATGTAAAAATGGTTTTAAATAATATAAAAAGATAACAGGTTGGACATAGCTTAGACTGCCTGACTCTTGACACTATACACAATTGGAGCCAATTAAATAAGATAATTATAACAAAAAAATTATTAACTAATGTAAGCACACATCATCACAATTTGTAAAAAATATGCGCTCACACCAAAGACAAAATTGCAGCCAACATGAGTCAGTAGATAACTTAAGGTGTCACACATACTAGGGTCTACACAAAGCAGTCACTATATATATATATATAGGGAAAAAATATATATAAAACACAAAGCGCTGTGATGCTAATGATAAGGCATATGCAGGTTTTACTATTGCAGTCAGAAGGCGGCTGACTGCTATAGTAAAACCTGCATATGCCTTATCATTATAAGGCACACGTGAGTGGATTGAAGTTTGCCTGTGTACCTTGGTATCCTAACTATTGCACAATGATTGGTTTTTTCTCTTATCTGCCTGTTTATGATTCTCACATTGGTTGTGAATAGAAGCAAAAAACACACTGGTACTATCAATGAGCACCTTAATTAAGCAAGTGTTTTTAAACAGCTTTGCTAGTGATCAAAAGCTCTATACCAATCAGGATTCTACACCTGTATAATTGAACCTTCTGAATACATCCCTATATATTTATTTTTATGTGGATTTTTTATGTGAATTTTTTACACATTTGGTGTCACTAATTTTTTATAATTTTACACTATTTTGATTGCTGGATTTTTTAGGAATTTTTACTCACCGCTGGATTTATTTGACTATTTATATTTATTCTTATATATTCATTTTCATACACATTGTGAAGCGCTTCAAATATCATTATTATATATATATATATATATATATATATATATATATATATATATATTTATATATATAAGGTATAGCCCAAAGTGATGCAATTATATACCATGTGACTCGGTTAAATTGATGATAGGCAACTCCTATCCTCATATTGATTAGTGGTTCCAAATGAATAATAACTGCTGCAGTAGGGAACAGACACAAAAGATACGCTCAGCATCTTTCCAAATAACTGTTCTGCTTTATTATGATGCAATTGAAGGTTTTTATGCACATGATTACGTAGGTATCACATTAATATGACAATTGTACGTTTATGGAAAAAACGGGAGCTATTCCTGCGCTACCAATTTGGAAAAAGGTGTAGTAATCGTGTAGACTTCTAACTGCAATTCAAGAGGTATATAAACAATCTACACCCGGACAGCTGCATGCACCAAAATCAGGGCCCAAACATAAGCCCGGAAAAAAAAATTAAAAAGAGAAAGGGAGGGGTGCTGCGCTAACCAGAGGGTCTAAACTCATTAGTTGTGGGATCAAAGGCCTCAGTATAATAGAATACATACACATATAAAATCGCATGAATTGGAGTATATAAAACGCATAGGTAAAGGTGGTACCTAGAAATTGGGGGGAGGGGTGGTTAGTGATAGAAGTATAAACAATATATATAAAATGGTCCAAACAAGTGATAAATATAAACAATAAAACATTGACTAATAATTCATTCAGTCCAGTAATGTCCAATATGTTAAAGTGCTGGTGCTCACGTGCCTTAAGTAAACTGAAATAATGCAATGTGCTATAAACCAATAAATAAATAGAACAAAATTGCACGAGAAGGATATATCACATGAAAAATGAGAAAGGCATAATCGCCAAAAACTTCGTGTTGCTACAAGTGCAAAAATGAAAGTTCAGTGTGGGTAATCCAGGGAGTAGACGAAATACTTGCTAGTGTCCAAAAAAAAAATTATATCAAGTGTCCAAAACAAAAACAAAGTGCAACTCAGGGCAAATCTAATCAATGGTGCACAAAAAAGAAAGTGCTCAAACTCAGCAATATATAACAGTGAGGTGATGCTATGCAGACAAAAACACTCTGTGTCTTCTTCATGCAGCATGCGCTAGTGTGAGTAATGGCCCCTTACCTAGCGGTGCTAGGTCAACCGCATATATGTTGTATAATCGCAGGGTCCTGGGTCTCTACTGCGTCCCTGTGTTCCCACTTGCCGACTCTACAGGATCCTAATTGCTGGCTGGATGTATCTAGTTATGGTCCTGGAATAGTGCGGTTCCTAGCTTCTCCACATCTCATCTCTGAAATACTCCTTGAAGTCATCAAGCCACTTCTCCATAAGTAGCAAAGCAAAGTAGCAAAGCATTTGTAACCACCTAGATTTGGAAGTGGAAAAGTGACTTTTCCACTTCCAAATCTAGGTGGTTACAAATGCTTTGCTACTTATGGAGAAGTGGCTTGATGACTTCAAGGAGTATTTCAGAGATGAGATGTGGAGAAGCTAGGAACCGCACTATTCCAGGACCATAACTAGATACATCCAGCCAGCAATTAGGATCCTGTAGAGTCGGCAAGTGGGAACACAGGGACGCAGTAGAGACCCAGGACCCTGCGATTATACAACATACATGCGGTTGACCTAGCACCGCTAGGTAAGGGGCCATTACCTACACTAGCGCATGCTGCATGAAGAAGACACAGAGTGTTTTTGTCTGCATAGCATCACCTCACTGTTATATATTGCTGAGTTTGAGCACTTTCTTTTTTGTGCACCATTGATTAGATTTGCCCTGAGTTGCACTTTGTTTTTGTTTTGGACACTTGATATAATTTTTTTTGGACACTAGCAAGTATTTCGTCTACTCACTGGATTACCCACACTGAACTTTCATTTTTGCACTTGTAGCAACACAAAGTTTTTGGCGATTATGCCTTTCTCATTTTTCATGTGATATATCCTTCTCGTGCAATTTTGTTCTATTTATTTATTGGTTTATAGCACATTGCATTATTTCAGTTTACTTAAGGCACGAGAGCACCAGCACTTTAACATATTGGACATTACTGGACTGAATGAATTATTAGTCAATGTTTTATTGTTTATATTTATCACTTGTTTGGACCATTTTATATATATTGTTTATACTTCTATCACTAACCACCCCTCCCCCCAATTTCTAGGTACCACCTTTACCTATGCGTTTTATATACTCCAATTCATGCGATTTTATATGTGTATGTATTCTATTATACTGAGGCCTTTGATCCCACAACTAATGAGTTTAGACCCTCTGGTTAGCGCAGCACCCCTCCCTTTCTCTTTTTAATTGTACGTTTATGGTAACAAGGGGCGTTACATAGGCAGGCTAATTCTAATCAGGACTCGAAAGAATGTAAACATTTACTGAAAACATGCTGTGTGCACAGTGAGGGCAGTGTGCAATACATACAAAATACAATACAATTATATACAGAACGTACAAATTTCCATTACGGTCTCCCCTCTTTTGATCAATGTTTTGATCACTAACCATACCTGCTATCACCTTTAACCTGGAACCTCCACACGCTTAGGTGGAGGTAGTCCTGGCCAAAGTGTCAAAAAAAAAAACTCCATTGTGGAGAAAATAATAGCTGAGCAACTTTTTCATTACAAAATGACTTTTCTTTGTGAAAAACAAATGATTGAAATGACATATTTACAGAGTACTGGCTGTACACTCCTGTGGCCAGAATGGCCTTCTAGCTGAATTGTTGGCATGCTGACTTATCAGCATATGTAAACACAGACAATTCTACATAAAATGGAAGACGTACAAAAGACAAAATATGGCTTAAACATGGCTAAACTACTTTTCAAATATATATATCCCTTACAATTAAAGTAATTGAATCAAAAAGTACCCTAGACTGTGATGACAAGAGGGAAACAAATCAAACACAGAGATTTCTTTAATTAAGTCATTTTTGCAGTGTCTGGTGTGGATCCAGGTGACTTTTCCTTCAAGTTTTGCAAAAACTGTACATGAACTAGATGCTGTATTGAGTCTCCAAACATTTCCTTATATATAAATGTCTCTTAACAATCCAAAAGTCACCTGGCTTTAGTTTTAGATCCTTCCAAACTTTTAGGATCTGGAATTGGGGAGAAAACACATAAATGAGTTTGTAAAAAACCTTAAAAGATCATCAACATTATCCGTGAGATCCGAATGGAGGACTTCAGCTGCTGAGACAAAATAACAGCAAGTGAGTAACACACTCCCAAACCAAATCCCATAGGGAGAGAGTCCAACATCCCCCTTAGAGGCTTGATAAAATATAAGAAAACATTCAGGCAAAAGTTTTCTAGTTTCTTACTTTACTTTGTCCGCTATATTGTAGACAGTAGGGGGTGTAAAAATAAAACCTCAAAACTTCTAGTAAGGACTCTCCTATAAAAATTATTTCCTCTGTTACTCTCTGTACTTTCTGGCACTCTGTACTTACAAACTACTTCTGATAACACTTTTTACTGTGGCCTTTGCAGTAGCATTTGCCACTGGACATCCAAAAAACATGTCCATACAGACAAAATGGATACTTGTAAGATCCTAACTTGGGCATCTGTATATATCTTTTTAATCTCTAGAAGGGATGTTCAGCTTTTGGTAACACCTTTGGTAACAGGTAAAACAAGAAGTGGTATGTTATAAAAACAACTGTGGAGAACCCTGGCTCTATCCCATGCTCATTTATTAAGGCAGCCATAACTGTGACTGATGACACGGTCCATGTGTCAAGCTGGAGGGAAAAGAGTGGTTGACAGACATAAATGATCACCTTTTCCAAAGTCCTGTTTCATAAGAAGTTGCCTCCTGTGGACCACTTGTTCTTCTCATTCTGGGGTCCTTAAAGTTGAATTATTAATCCCAGCTATACTGGGCCAGAACTAGGGTGGAATCTGTGAGTTGCAAAGACCCATCAAGTGTCCGGGGCTGTAAATGCAGCATCCTTAGTCACCTAGTCTGCTTCCATGTGTGAAAGTTAATATGGCTACCTCAGCAAGAAGCTGGAAGGCTGAAAACAGCCAATCAAATTAACTTGGCATGCTTTATTGGTTTACCTGCTGAAGTAAAAACAAACTTCTGGCCCCTCAAATAGAACCAAAAGCTCTCTATATCTCGACTATCTATATAAATATACACTCTTTTTGTAGCTCACAGGCTTTGCTAAAACATGGAGCTCTGCTTCTTGAACTGGGGGAAAAAGGATCCAATGACTTTGAATACAGAGTATCCTTCTGGGTGATAAACTGCATCCTCAAATCCAAATAAAATTTAATATCTGGGTCTTCAGGAAGTGTGTCCTGCACTGGGCTCACAGCAGTTGATTGCTACACCATCAATTTAACACATTTGGTTTTTCCTTTCTTTTGAATGAATGTATGCGATTTTCATTGTTAGATTTGTACATAAACAAACTCATATTTTAAACCTTTCATTAGACAAACATTTAGTTAGTTGTATATTTACTGCACAGAATGTTGGACCATTAGAATTAAATGTTTGACCAAAACAATATCTAACTTTGTCTAATAGCACCTTTGCATAAAAGCTACAGCTCTGATATATCGGGATGAACCCTTCATTACTGGGTCCAGCTTGCATAAATATATTACAATGGCTTGTTTTCTATCACACTGTTTGTGTAAGAACTCCAGTTTCATGTTTCAAAAGACAACTTTTTCCTGGCAATAATATAATAAATGATAACAATACCCTGCGGTCATGGAGAGATGCCCATAAATCCAAAATGTTCTTCTGCTTATACCACTGCCCTTACAAGGAAAAGGGGCACATCATTTCACAATCCACACATTCTACTTTGGATTTCAAAAATAAAAATAAATAAAAACAAAAGGACCAATCTGTATGATGGACCAGAAAGCATCAAAAACTATAAAACAACTGGCTGCAGGTGGCATCTATCCTAATAGGGTGTGTGGACTTGATGTGATGGGTCTGTTATATTTAATTTTATTTATTATAACTCTCACATCTTGGACCGCACATCAAGTTATTATAAAAAATCTTAAAATGTCATTTTTGTAGAAAAACTTCTTATGTATTCCATTCATCTTGGCTTTGTTAAATATTATGGCAGCTGTATTCCAAATAACAACCTCATCTTAATCTTTTTTTCTCTCAATAAGGGCTTATTGAATAAATGTAAAATTACAAAATTGTTATCTTATTCTAAACTAATCCCATTTTTACAAATTTCCCCAATAACCTAGATTTCATTTCCAACCAAAGATTGTCTAAACCAGTTTCAATATATCTATATAATTGTTAAACTCATATTAGAAATGAATACTCATTATTACTTAATTTTACTTAATTTCCCTTTTTTAAATGCACTGTTTCCACTATCAAAGGATATTCAATTTGTGTAATACACGGTTAAATGTAACCTTCATTTTACCATGTCTAGAAAACAGATTTAAAAAATAAAACATAACATATAACCACCAATCAATACAGTTCGATTAAGGGAAGTAAAATAGGTACCCTTTGTCCCGAAAATGCCTTACCGATCAAGGAAGTCTGATAACTCAAATGTAAGCAAAAGGCTTACCTCAGCCGGCTGATTATCAGAAATTCCCGGATCGTCTCAAGCTCCTCGTTTCGGATACTCAGGGTCACCTGGAATCCCCTCCTGGCTGGCTCGCCATGCTGACTCGGTTAAATTGATGATAGGCAACTCCTATCCTCATATTGATTAGTGGTTCCAAATTAATAATAACTACTTCAGTAGGGAACAGACACAAAAGATACGCTCAGCATCTTTCCAAATAACTGTTCTGCTTTATTATGATGCAATTGAAGGTTTTTATGCACATGATTACGTAGGTATCACATTAATATGACAATTGTACGTTTATGGTAACAAGGGGCGTTTACAGGCTAATTCTAATCAGGACTCGAAAGAATGTAAACATTTACTGAAAACATGCTGTGTGCACAGTGAGGGCAGTGTGCAATACATACACAATTCAATACAATTATATACAGAACGTACATATTTCCATTACACATGCACAACACACATAATAACTAAATAGGTACATCAGAAAAAACACCACGCATAGACTACCTTCAATAATATAGGGTGCAGGGAAACAGCCCTTGTAAGACCAATGACCAATAAACCATTCCAGCCAGGTAAAAGGCCCCCTACGGTTCAACAAAAACATAGTAATTAACCATACAAAGGAAGACTCCAAGCAATGTCCAGCCAAAGATTCTAGGATTCCATACCAATACAACAGAGAACTCCCACAATGCCCATGTAGGGTAAACCAGATTCCTAGCATCAGATAGCCAGTTCAGATTTGTGCGCATTGCAGACATGCTCATTTTTCCAAGTGAAGGGGCAATGTTAGATATACTGTGCCAGTGTGCTAGCACGTGTACATACCAATTAGCACTTGGCACCCAGTGGCCTAGTTAAATTGGTCTATCACTCTGAGCAGTTGGTGAATGGTCTTCAGCTTGTTCCTATGTTTCCGAGACCTGATCTGCTGTACCTGCTTACCCGTGTATGACTCGACTTGCCTTTGGACTTTACTTCTCCATTTGTTCTAGCTCTGTTACCTAACTACTCTGACCTCAGCCTGTTTACTGGACTTGCCCTGCCTGCTGACTCTGCACTGCTTTGCCCAGATGTTGCTGACTAGGGATGAGCCGAACACCCCCCGGTTCGGTTCGCACTAGAACCTGCGAACGGACCGAAAATTTGCACGAACGTTAGAACCCCATTGACGTCTATGGGACTCGAACGTTCGAAATCAAAAGTGCTCATTTTAAAGGCTAATTTGCATGGTATTGCCCTAAAAAGGGTTTGGGGACCCGGGTCCTGCCCCAGGGGACATGTATCAATGCAAAAAAAACTTTTAAAAACGGCCGTTTTTTCTGGAGCAGTAATTTTAATGATGCTTAAAGTTAAAAAAAAATTGAAATATTCCTTTAAATATCGTACCTGGGGGGTGTCTATAGTATGCTTGTAAAGTGGCGCGTGTTTCCCGTGCTTAGAACAGTCCCTGCACAAAATGTCATTTTTAAAGGAAACAAAAGTCATTTAAAACTGCTTGTGGCTTTAATGTAATGTCGGGTCCTGGCAATATGGATGAAAATCAGTAAAACAAACAGCATGGGTACCCCCCAGTCCATTACATGGCCCTTTGGGTCTTGTATGGATATTAAGGGGAACCCCGCACCTAAATTAAAAAAAGGAAAGGCGTGGGGTCACCAGGCCCTATATACTTTGAACAGCAGTATACAGGCGGTGCAAACAAGACAGGGACTGTAGGTTTGTTGTTAAGTAGAATCTGTTTGTAATTTTGAACTGGTACATTTTTAACGTGTTTAGCTCCAGCCAAAAAATCTATTTTAAGCTTTTTGGAAAACATAGGGAAGGCTTATCACCCCTGTGACATTTGTTTTGCTGTTTGTGCTCCTCTTCAGAAGATTTCACCTCATTTTTTGTCCCAATGACAAATGTTTTTTGAAAATTTTTTTTTTTTTTGTGAAACAAGGTTTGGTGATAAAGCATCAGTGGAAAGGAGAAACATTTTTCCCATATTAACTCTTACAGGAGAGAATTTCCCTTCCTAGGGGTAGATTTCATCTCACTTCCTGTTGTCTCCTTCCGTTTGCAAGTAGGAGTCATTTGTAAGTTGGATGTTTGAAAGTAGGGGCCTGCCTTATATACTCAGCAGAAATTTGGGCCTTAGGTGTTGTTGTGGCCACAACACTGTAAGCCCTCACAGGGCCCTGCTGTGAAATATTAAATAATTAGTAATTACAAGAATTGTAATTACATGCCCCTGTTGAACGGGGCAGAAAAATTGGGCCTTTGGTGGTGGTGGTGCTAGTGCCACAACACTGTAATTCCTCACTCGCTCTTGGTGGGCGCAGAAACGGGCCCTGCTGTGAAATATTAGATCAAGAATTGTAATTACATGCCCCTGTTGAACAGGGGCTAAAAAATTGGGCCTTAGGCACTGGTGCTAGTGCCACAACACTGCAACCCCTCACAGATACTCTAGTTGGAACGCAGAAACAAGCCCTGCTGCAAAGTATTGCATCAAAAATTGTAATTACACGCCCCTGTTAAATAAAAAAATTGGGCCTTAGGCACTGGTGGTGGCGCCCAGAACCAAAAATGTTCTTACAAGCTATCAGCGTGATCATTGAGGAGGAAGAGGATAATTACTCAGGATAGTCACTCAGCATCAGCATAGGCAGTCTTTAAAGGGATCTGAGATTTCAAAAAAAATTATTCGGTTACATAAGCATCAGGTGCTTGGTAGCTGGTGGTGATCCAAGACTGATTCATTTTTATGAAGGTCAGTCGATTGACCGAGTCGGTGGACAGACGCACCCTGTGATCGGTTACAAAGCCTCCAGCAGCACTGAATGTGCGTTCCGAAAGAACCCTGGATGCAGGACAGGCCAGTAGCTCAATTGCATACTCTGCAAGCTCTGGCCAGTGATCCATCCTCAAGACCCAGTAACCCAGAGGATTTTCAGTGGGAAAGGTGTCCAAGTCAAATCTTGCCCCTAGGTATTCCTGTACCATGTAAAACAGACGCTGGCTATAGTTGCTGGAACCGATCATACCTTAGGGATGCGGACCAAAAAATTGTCTGAACGTATCGGTCAGACGGCCACCTTCTCCACCAATCCTTCTTTGACTGACTGAAGCCTCAGCAACACGTTGTCCAGAAACAGGAGTTTGTAACCTCCCAGTCTCTGGGAACGCGTTGCACAGACCTTTCTGCAAGGCCTCCTGAAGATGTTTCATCCTCTGCTCCCTCTGCGATGGCAAGATAAGGTCCACAACCTTACCCTTGTAGCGTGGATCAAGGAGGGTTGCCAGCCAGTATTGGTCCTTCTCCTTGATACCACGAATACGAGGATCCTTACGCAGGCTTCGCAGGATCAGGGAGGCCATGCAGCGTAGGTTTGCTGAGGCATTCGGTCCGGAGTCCTCTGGGTCACTAAGGATGACAAGGTCCGCAGCCACCTCCTCCCAGTCATGTACAAGTCCATGTGTTTCTTGGGACTGATCCCTTAAAGACTGCTGCTGATGCTGAGTGCCAGGCTCCACCTCCATACTGAAACAATCCTCCTCCTCCTCCTCATCCTCGTCCTCTTCCTGTGTGATCAGCGGGCACGCAGGAACACTGTCTGGATAAAGGGGGCCTTGAGAGCTAAGGAAGTCCTCCTCTTCCTGCCTCTGTTCTGCCTCAAGTGCCCTGTCCATTATTCCACGCAGCGTGTGCTCCAACAGGTGGACAAGGGGGACAGTGTCACTGATGCATGCACTGTCACTGCTCACCATCCTCATGGCCTCCTCAAATGGTGACAGGACAGTGCATGCATCCCTGATCATGGCCCACTGGCATGGGGAAAAAAAAAAAAAGAAAAAAGCTCCCCTGACCCTGTCCTGGTGCCATAGTCGCACAGGTACTCATTGATGGCCCTCTGCTGCATGTGCAGCCACTGCAGCATGGCCAACGTTGAGTTCCACCTGGTGGGCATGTCACAGATTAGGCGGTTCTTGGGCAGGTTAAACTCCTTTTTGAGGTCTGTCAGCTGAGCACTGGCATTATATGACTGGCGGAAATGCACACAGACTTTCCTGGCCTGCCTCAGGACATCCTGTAAGCCCGGGTACCTGCCCAAGAACTGCTGCACCACCAAGATAAGGACGTGAGCCAAACGGGGCACATGGGTCATTTGTTCCTGTCGGAGGGCAGAGAGGAGGTTGGTGCCATTGTCGCAAACCACCATTGCTGCCTTAAGTTGGCGTGGCGTCAACCACCTCTGAACCTGCCCCTGCAGAGCTGACAGAACCTCTGCCCCAGTGTGGCTCCTGTCCCCCAAGCACACCAGCTCAAGCACCGCATGGCATCTTTTGGCCTGCATACCTGCGTATCCCCTTGAATGTCTACAGAGCACCGCTGGTTCCGAGGACAAAGCACAGGAAGATAGTTAATTAACAGAAATATTTCTGCGCTATCAAATATGGAGATGGCTGGAGGTGGAAAAGCTGCATGCACCTATTCGGGTAGACACCTGACCTTATAATTGATTGTATAGATAAGGATTAGCGCTGCACCACTTATCTATACAAAAGCACAGGAATAGGCCATGGAGGATAAAGAAGAGGAGGGGGTGGACGAGAGAGGTGTGTCACAATCATTAGTAGTGGCATTTTGGAGGCGTGGTGGTAGAACAACCTCCAACACTACTGCACCTTGTCCTGCATCCTTCCCAGCTGCCAGCAGAGTCACCCAATGTGCGGTGAAACTTAGGTAACGTTCCTGTCCATGCCTGCTGGACCATGAGTCAGCGGTAATATGCACCTTTCCGCTGACCGCCCTGTCCAGCGAGTCATGGACATTGCCTTCCACATGCCGGTAGAGAGCCGGAATCGTCTTCCGTGAGAAAAAGTGGCGTTTGGGTACCTGCCACTGAGGAACCGCACATTCCACAAACTCACGGGAGGGGACAGAGTTTACCAACTGAAAAGGCAGCAGTTGAAGTTCTAGCAATTTTGCCAAGCTAGCATACAACTGCTGGGCATGTGGATGGCTGGGAGCGAACTTCTTTCGGCAGTGCAGCAGCTGGGGCAGGGAAATGTGCCCGGTACAATCTGACGTCGGTGTACCGAAAGCAGATTGCCCACAAGTACTTGGCTGTGATACACCTAATTCTATACCTTCATTCCTCTCAGTGCAGGTCTCAGAGAGGACTGAAGGTATAGTGGGGTTGGAGATCTCAGCTGATGAGGAGCAAGGAGAGGTCCTCTTTGTTCTTTGGTGTGGGTCTTTTAGGTACGCTTGCCAACAAACTGCATGGCAGGTCAAAATATGTCTGGTCAAGCATGTGATGCCCAAGCGGGAGTTGTTTTGGCCACGCGAGATTCGCTTGAGACATATGTTGCAAATAGCAGCGGTGCGATCTGATGCACTCGTCTCAAAAAAGGCCCACACCAAAGAACTTTTTGAATAACGCGCAGAGACTGCAGCACCCTGCACATGCGGAGCTTTGGGGTGTGATGCAGTCAGTGTGCTGCCCTTCGGCTGGCCCCTGGAGGGCATCCTGCCTCGTTGGTGATGTGCCTCCTCCTCCTCCTCTCTCCTATCAGGCACCCAAGTTGAGTCAGTGACCTCATCATCCCCTCCCTCCTCATCACTGGAGCAAACCTGGCAGTATGCTGCAGCAGGGGGAGCATGACTGCCAGATTGCTGTCCTTCTTGGGCACCCCCTCTGTCTATGCTCACGTTACTGCCTTCATCTAGCTCAGTATCATCATCAGAGCCTTCCAAATGCTGGGTATCCTCCTGGAGCATGTACCCAACACTGTGGTCAAACAGTTCGAGGGACTCCTCAGGAGGACATGGTGGGGCTAGGGAAGGAGCCACTGATGACATTGAGGCGAGGGAAGAGGCCGCTACTTTGCCAAAGTACCCTGAGCATGGGTGAGAGAGGATGAGGAGGATGAGGACGGCTTGGTCATCCACTCGACCAAGTCTTCCGCATGTTGCGGCTCAACGCGGCCAGCTGCCGAAAAAAAGGCCAAGCGTGTCCCATGGCCACGTGCTGATGAGGATGCACTGTCTCCACGACCAGCACTGTTGCCTCTAGACACAGAGCCTGCTTGCCCTCTTTTATTGGCTTGTGACTGTCTGCCTCTCCTTGTTGGCCTTCTAGACATACTAATGGCCTGTAGCTGCACTAAGCTGGGAGATATATATATATATATATATATATATGTATGTACTGATACTGCAGCTAGCAAAATCAACTGCCTGCCTGTAGTATGAGAACACCACCAACCTTCTACAGGTAGATTTAGCTGAACACTGTGCAGAGCTCGCAAAAAATGAACTTGTAGCTTATTTAGCTGCCTGCGGTAGTGATAGGATCAGGAAAACACCACCAACCTTCTACAGGTAGCTTTAGGTGAACACTGTGCAGAGCTCGCACTACACTAACTTGTAGCTTATTTAGCTGCCTGCGGTAGTGATAGGATCAGGAAAACACCACCAACCTTCGACAGGTAGCTTTAGGTGAACACTATGCAGAGCTCGCCAAAAAATAACTTGTAGCTTATTTAGCTGCCTGCGGTAGTGATAGGATCAGGAAAACACCACCAATCTTCTACAGGTAGCTTTAGCTGAACACTGTGCAGAGCTCGCAAAAAAATAACTTGTAGGTTTAGCTGAACACTGTGAGGAGGACGCACTACACTAACTTGTAGTTTTAGCTGAACACTGTGCAGAGGTCGCACTACACTAATTTGTAGTTTTAGCTGAACACTGTGAGCAGGACACACTACACTAACTTGTAGCTTTAGCTGAACACTGTGCAGAGGTCTCACTACACTAACTTGTAGCTTTAGCTGAACACTGTGAGGAGGAAGCACTACCCAAACTTGTAGCTTTAGCTGAACACTGTGCACTACACTAACTTGTAGTTTTAGCTGAACATTGTGCAGAGGTCACACTAAACTAACTTGTAGCTTTAACTGAACACTGTGAGGAGGACTCACTACACTAACTGTAAATAGTCTAGCTGCCTGACTGTGGTACTAATAGGATCAAAAGAACACCAGCAATTTTCTTCAGGTAGATGTAAATACTGTAACAAGACAAGCCTGCCTGTCAGTAGGAAGATAACAGGAACGGATCTAGCTAAACTGAAAACAGTGTACATATATATACATGCAACACCTGGGATGCATATATATACACAATACACTGTAAGTGCAGCTAACTCACTGACTGTCCTGCCTAATCTAGCTAACTCAAATGAAATGACACTGTCTCTCTCTCTATCTCTCAGCACGCCGGAACACACTACACAGGGCCGCCGTGCAGGCCAATTACAGCTCTCTCTACCGACGGCGCTGTGATTGGCCAAGCATGCGGGTCATAGTGCATGCTTGGCCAATCATCAGCCAGCAATGCACTGCGATGCCGCAGTGAATTATGGGCCGTGACGCGCCACACCAATTTGTCGCAAACGGCCCATAACGTTCGCAATTTGGCGAACGATCGAACAGCCGATGTTCGAGTCGAACATCGGTTCAATTCGAACGCAAAGCTCATCCCTATTGCTGACCTTGGCCAGCAGCTCATCTACTGATTCTGCTCTCATCTCCTAACCGGGTGCCAAGCTGCTCCTGCATCCTATTCTGAGGGATGTGACTGCCAGCCTTACCCACCTACAGTGTGGACATCAACAGCTACTACTACGGCACTTGTGCCTCTCCTTGCCCTTACACTCTCTGTCTCCACCTTCAGGAGTGTTGGATGGGAGTTGCAAGACAGGCCTGCACAACGTTCCAGTCTTCACCAGGTACGTGATAGCCCAGGATATAAGGTAGCAGCTCAGTGGGTCACCATCAACTTCCTTATATATGCTTCAACTGGAAATGTACATGCCTGTACTTGAGTATGTAATGTCATCTGGCCTGGCTCCCTAGTGCACAGGTGCTGATCCTGCAAATGCGCAATGTGATTCTCTCAGTGTAATGCTAAGCTGGTCTCATGCAACATGGAACAGATCCACAGGAGGAGGAGAAATCGCACCCTCAGAATTGGAGCTCCTCCCATTTGACCACCCCCTTCTCAGTGCTAGAGAGTCACACACCCACCAGGGGCGAAGCAGCAGAGCACCAACCTGCAAAACAGAAGCACAATAGAATGAGTTACATAAACAATAAAAATGGAATTATGCAGCAAACCTTTGAAAGAGAACTAAAGCAGACTCATATCTAAAGATATGAGCTCATTGATATATCCATAGAAAAGGTTTATATGACAGGACTTCATTGAGACCAGAGGGGGTCGTAGCATTCAGGCGTTCTATCCATTTGATTTCTCTGTGATGCAGGCCTATATGATGGCTAATAGGGGTTATCACTTTTCCATTACTTTAATAGTATACATGATCATTAATACATTGTCTAAGTTGGTTATGCCAAAGTAGAAAGTGCCGCATTTGCAGAGCATCTGGTATATATATTGTGTACCACTGTCGGCAAAAAGCCTGTGAAGAGTTGTCTTCCAGCTAAAGAGTCATAGGTAGCCACAGGCACCATGTTCCGCAGGAAGCTGCAGACTCTGGATCACAACCCAGCTTGTTTCAAGTGTAATTATCCTATATGCCTGTAGGGGATGAGTGCTGAAGGGATTGTGGATCTTTGCCATTAATCTGGATATTGCATTATGCGCTTATGACCTCCTTATAATAAAGGGGTCCAAATGTGAAGGTGAGGGTCCATCCAAATGAGCACTTGCTAGTGGAAGTGATCACTCTGAAGAGTGTGCTTCACTTTGGAAGATTTAGGGCCATTTATATGAGTGTGAAGTCAACATTAGTTACATTATATGTCATTGTGGGAACTTGGACTTTATTATATTTATATTTTTATATTGATTGATTCACACTGAGTGATTTTGTTCATATGCTGCCTTATGTGTTATGTCACATTTTAGATATAATTATTGGGATTTCAATATTTAGAGTGATGTAATGATTTATTCAAAGTACTACTATATTGCCCCTAAGGTTGTTTCGTATGCCCCGTACACACGGTCGGATTATCCGACGGAAAGTGATCGATCGGAGCTTGTTGTCGGAAATTCTGACCGTGGGTGGGCTCCATCGGACTTTTTCCATCGGAATTTCTGACACACAAAGTTTAAAAGCAGGCTGTAAAATTTTCCGACAACAAAATCCAATCGCGTCAATTCCGACCGTTTGTGGCCAATTCCGAGGCACAAAGTGCCACGCATGCTCAGGATAAATTCCGAGACGGAACTGCTCTTTCTGGTAAAATTAGCGTTCGGAATGGATATAGCACTTTCATCACGCTGCAATGTTTTAAATTGTTTAATGCAGCGCACTCTCTTCTTCTTTATAATGCTAGAAGAATGAAGTTGTTTTGCTGCTCATATTCACACAGACTTCTCACAAACTTCTTTCTTGATTATTTTTCGTGATTTCATCAATAAAATATTTTTATTTGTCACATCTACCGAAAAAAAAAATTGTTTTTGATGTTTTTAGAAAAACATTTTTTTTTTGTTTTTTTAATCCTGATATTGTTTTTTTGTTTTTTTTTTTTAACTCCAGAATAGTTTTGGGTGTGTTTTTTGTGTCAAGTTACCACAACACCATTATTATCTTGTATTATTTAATCTCAAGGAGATTGCTTGGTGTTGGTGTATCTTGTTAATTTCACATTGTATTTTTGAAATGTACCTACCTCCTCACAAACAAACTGTCCTTTTTGAAGGAAAACACAGACCTGAGGAGTCCATATATAAGGGAGTACAATCTGGTCCAGAAGTCCAAGAGATCATGAACAGCAGCAGATGACATACATGTCCCCAGGCTGTGGTCATACAAGAGCCTGCATTTTTTGTCAGACCAGACTGAACCCAGGTCATTACTCTCTTGTCTTCCTTCCACGCTTCCTTCCATGCTGTGTCTGTGGTGGTGGAGTTGTGATAGGAGGAGGAGGAGGATGATGCAACTCACACAGGTGGGTATTGGGTGTGATTTCGCCCCTCACCCCCTTAGTTAATGTTTCATAAAGGATGTCCTCACACATGAGGCGTTGGCCCTCCTGCATGTCCTGCAGTTTTGTGGCAGCCATGCAGGCAAAGGCCTCTTCACGAGTGGGGGTGGCTCTGAGGGACGCAGAAGCCTCCTGAATCAGCCTGAGTGCTGAATCCTCCACTTCACCCCCCTTCCTGAGTCTTATGTTTGGAAGGCGGAGGGGAGGGACCTGGGATTCTGTGAAGCTCCTACTGGGCTCGGCCTCCTCCTGGCTGACACTTACCCCCGCCTCCTCCTGGATGCCACTAATCCCTGCCTCCTCCTGGTTGCCACATTCCACAGCCTCCTCCTGGCTGAGGTCTTCCTGTGTATGAAAAAGGGACATCGTTTTAGTTTTTCCTTCATCAATCACACACAATTTTCACCTCATGACTGTTGCAAATTGAATGTTAACAAATATAACAGACTATCATTCTGAGCCCAGCATTTTTCATTCTTGTCCCAATTATTTTTGCCCACTACTGTCTATTGATATGTAACGCCTTTATTGAATCTGCAATTAGTGATCAATAATAACATCTAGTAAACATCATTTATTTATTGACCAGAAATCTGTAGAAGATGACTATACCTGGCTCAAGCTGGGCTCCTCCACTTCTTCCTGGCTGAAAGTCCCAGGTTGGACATTATAAGCCTCAGCTGGGGTGGAAGATAGAGTGGAAGGAAGAGTGGAAGGTAAGGTTGAGAGGGATTCCCTGACTTCAGTCTGGTCTGACAGAAATCGCAGTCTCTCATAGTACCACAGCCTGGGGACATAAACGTTATCTGCTGCAGCTCCGGATCTCTGGGAATCCTGGACCTTCTTGCACTACCTAAGATAAGTGCTCTTCAGGCCACCAATTTTGGCTTTTAAATAGGGGATGGTTGCCATGGGGACCACAGGCTTCACCAACTCCAGCAGTTTCTCCAGCGCTGCCTGCCTCTTTTGTTTATGATTATAATGCAGATGTTTCACCTGCCACAGACAGGGCAGCTCCCTGTACTTGTCTATGAACAGGGGGAGGAAGTTGTGGTCATTGAAGCCTTCTATTTTATCTGCAATACACAAGACAAACCCTAATGTCAGGCTAAAGTCTCCTAATCTTGTCCCAATATAGGTCTCAATCTCCAAGCAGTATAGGCCCAAGTTTAAATTTTACCTTCGTTATCACAATCGGCGCTTCCTATACTCCTTCCTCCGCTCACAGATCGTATGTACTACGTACGCGTGTTACGCTTTATATACACTGCGCATGCATGAAAGTCCACCTGCCCCATGACATTCTTTCTAGTCTATTTCCCACCCCTTCTCGTTCGGCGCAGTGGGGAAGAGCACATGGCAGAGACACAACAGGTGCGTGCTAATTATAGCAACGAGGAGGAGCAGGAAAGCCCAGAGCCAGAAACGTCACGATCCAGGAGGAGACGATTTAAGGCATCAAATATGTCCTTTGTTGAGATGGTGGCGATGGTCGACATACTGAAGAGGGCCGACTATTACGAGAAGTATGGACCTTACCCCAACCCCAATGTCAGAAAGGCCAAAATCATGGCGAAAGTTGTGAAGAGTCTGCACAGAAATTTTGGGGTACGTTGATCCAAGGATCAACTGAGGAAGCGGTGGTCGGACCTCAAATTAAGGGAGCACGATCAGTATAGAAGGATCAGGAGAGTGCTGCAAAAAGTAAGTAGTTGTCCTGTGTTCCTATTCTTTATTTTTAATACATTTGTGCTTTTCTTTACTGTTAGACAGTTTAAAATGGCAACTTTCATGTTCATGCATACATTATTCATTCGTAGGAAACATTGTTCGTTCGGACAATAAAACACCATGTTTTGTCCAGATGCATTTCAATACATTTTTCCTGGCCTACTTCTCTGAAAATAAGTTTTTTGTCTAGATGGGTTTGTAACTAGAATGAAATGCAAACTAGATTCTGTGTAAGGAGAGGACACTTAGCAGCTGTTTACACATCTGGACGCTGGAGCACTAGTGTGGGACACCAGAACACCCTTTTTATTAGGGGGCCCACACAGGTGCTCCAGTGTATACTATAGGGGTGACTCCATCTGTGAAGCTTGTAGAAAACAGGTAAGTATTCAAGCTTGACAAAGAAAAAAATATTTCTTCATCTTGCAACTCTGCCAAAACAGACAATTGTACCCCACTTCCAAGCAATGTTTCATATTCCTATTTCTGCCATCAAATATCTGTGTGCTAAGTATACCTTTTTTTTTACATAGGGGAGAAAAGACTCAGAGGACACCACTCATCAGAGGAGACAACAGATCCCCCACCTCAGGAAGAAGGGGAAATCCCACAAACACAACAGGAGGAGGAGGAGGAGGGAGACGTTGTGTACAAATTGTCACCTCAACAGGTGAGTGTCTGCGACCACAGGCTCAGGTAAGAGAGGGATGCTGGCATATTTATAATACATGGTGTTTTTATTGTTATATATTTTTAGGTGATCGTGATGTTGTGGATGAAGGTCATTTCACCAGTGAAAGTGCCCAGATCCTGATGGGGGAGATCATGGGGTGTAATAGGGACTTGGAAAACATCAAGCAAAACATCAATGATGTTCAAAACAAAAATGAAGAACATCATTGATGTTTTAGGGAGAGTTTAAGACCCCTTGAAATCCCTAACTTATTTCTGCTTTGTTTTTCTGACAATTTTTTGAATATTTTCTGACATATTCTAGAAAAGCCAAATTTTGAAGATGCACACAGTGTATCAACATGTGCTATCTGCCATCACGGGAGATCAATGTACGTGTTTTGGGGGTGCAACCCCTTCCTCAATAATAAAGTAGCTGAGAGGAAGGGGTTGCACCCACAAAACACGTCCATTGATCCCCATGATGGCAGCTAGCACATGTTGACATTTGGCAATTTGTGTGCACCTTCAAAATTTGGCTTTTCCAGGGGTGACTTCACCCCATCTGCTGAACGCAATATCAAACACAGTTTATAAATACTCATGTCTGATATTGCCTTCAATTTCTACAAAAGTTGAACTTTGTAAGTTCCAGAGTTGTGTATTTCTTGTTGGTTTGAAACATGCCTGTTTTACCTTAAAAGTAAATTTCAACTTTTAATGTCACCTAAAAAATTTTTATACAACAAATATGTTGGTTTGTTTTAAAAACCTTTTATAAATGCACATGTGATTGTGCTATGATTAAAAAGATTGAGAATCAGCAATGTGTGGCTCCTTCTTTCAATGCTCAAAAGCAATTTTTTGTTGTAAAGTTGGTGTTTTCAGTGACAATGGGGGTTATTTACTAAAGGCAAATCCACTTTACACTACAAGTACAATTTCAGTGCAGTCTCAAGTGCACTTGTAGTGCAAAGTGTATTTGCCTTTAGTAAATAACACCCAACAGTGTTTTCTAATTTTACACAATCACGCCATTTTCAGGACTCCCCAAATTTCAGTCAGGGTCACCAAAAGAAAGACAAGCAGTAAATCAAAGCAAATATTTGTTCAGTTTTAAATTTTATTTTTTTATTTAAAAAATGTCTCAGACATTGTCTGCCATATTGATACCCACAAAGTATTCCATGTATCTTATACGGACCTCGCGGGCACTCTGGGACGGCAAGCCAGGACGGCCGGCTTCAAGCGTTGGTTCATTTAGATTAATTCCAGCTTCAGGCCCAACTGAGCCAGCATAGTTCACAGAATTTCTCCCTAAAAAGTTGTGGAGAACACAGCAAGCCGGGATGATGTGATTGAGTTTATATTCCGCCATGTGTATCGGTGTAAGAAATCGGCGGAACCGGCTGGCCATTATTCCAAACGTGTTCTCCACCACTCTTCTGGCTCTGGCCAGCCGGTAATTAAAAATCCTCTGGTCCGGGGTGAGGGTCCTCATAGGGAATGGCCACATAAGATGGTCCCCCAGCGCAAACGCTTCATCCGCAACGAAGATGAAAGGGAGTCATTCCGCATTGTCTTCTGGAGGTGGCAAGTCCAAGCTGCCATTCTGGAGATGCCTGTAGAACTCCGTGTGGGCGATGACTCCACCATCTGACATCCGGCCATTCTTCCCTACATCCACATACAGAAACTCGTAAGTAGCCAACACCACCGCCAACATCACAATACTATTGAACCCCTTGTAGTTGTAATAGTATGACCCCGAGTTGGGTGGTGGGACGATGTGGACGTGTTTCCCATCAATTGCCCCTCCGCAGTTAGGAAAGTCCCACTGCTGGGCAAAGTGGGAGGCCACAGTCCGCCATTCCTGTGGGTTGGAAGGAAACTGTGGAGTCAAACAAGAAAAATAAATTAATCATTTTGCACATAAACATGGAAAGCAGATTAGATACAAAGATTCTTAGACAACACCAGTATAACATTTATTTTAGAGAGTATTTAAAGACAAAGGTATAAGGTCCACCTATCAGATTCCTCCCCCCCTCTCATGGGCCATTTTATAAATTTTAGGTGGTGGGGAGATGTTTTGGCCAGAGAGAGAGATAAATGCCTAAATAATGTGTATTACTTTGAACAGCCCCTCCTTAGTTACACTATTGACAGCCCACTGGACAGGTAAGAAGTGTCATAATACAAAGATATAAATACACACTGTACACATTTGAGCACATTTGGACATTCTGCTATTACCTATCAAGATAATAATAGGATACAAAAACTTTGAACATTACCATTTGAAAGTATTCAGGCAGGCCCTTCCACTATATGCTTTGGAGAATTCATCCATAATTATGACCACAAAAGAGGTGGGTATAGTGTGTATGGGTTTGGCAAAGTCAGCAGATAGAGGATTGAGGATAGATATCAGCTTAGTTAGCAGTTGGGGGGAGGGAGGGTTACAAATTATTTTGGAACCCAAAAAAAACCTCTGGCACTCTGCCAGAATTTCAAGCACAAATCACATTTTTACACATTTTAGGGGGTGTTTAGGGTAAAGCACTACTATGGAGCTGACAAAATACATTGTTAATTGAGTAGATGAGGTGGATATAGAACCAGGAGAGCATGCTGTGAAGGTAAGTGAAGGCACATATGTATGAAGGACCAAAAAAAAATTCCAAAAAAATACAGCATGCATGTGGACAAAGGGGACATTCACAGCATATTACAATCATGGTAATTAGGGAATGATGAAAGAAATCCAATATATTAACAAACATTAAATACAAAAAGAATTTGATGTTAAAGGATAAAAATCTTACCTTCATATACTTCTTCTGCAGGACCTGTATGATGGCAAAACAGGTCTCCGGGATAATGATCCCCAGAGCCTGGGGGGAGATGCCTGTCGAGAACTTAAGGTCCTGCAGGCTTCTCCCCTTCGCCAAGTACCACAGGGTGGCGACTAGCCTCTGCTCCGGAGTGATGGCTTGCCTCATGCAGGTATCCTGCCTGCTAATATAAGGGGCCAGCAAAGCCAACAAACGGTAAAATAGGGGGTCTACCATCCGGAGAAAGTTCCTGAAATCGTCAGGATTATTCTCACTGATCTCACGGAGCAAACGCATGTGACAGAATTGGTCACCCTGGAGCAACCAATTCTTGGTCCATGAACTCCTTCTTGCCCTGTTCATGGACTGGGCTTTTGTCAAAGTAAGGACCCCAACACCAAGCCCCCACACAGCACAAACTCTACGATGAGTATGTACATGCAACATGGCTAGAAAACGGTCGGCTGCTCAGAACGAAGTAACAGAACGCACTGAAGAACAGCAAGGCCTGTGAAGAGTGACCTGAAAATCAGTAACGAACGGACAAGAACACAATGATAAATCAATGGTACTCGCTGCACGCACTGAAGACCAGATACAAACCCACAAGCAAAAACTGAACAGCAGAAATACGATCTGAAAACCACGAGTCTGAAAAAGTGCGAATCGTCTCTCTTTTGTTGTCGGAATGTCCGATCAATGTCCGACCATGTGTACAGGGCATAAGACTGACTAAGCTTATTTCTGTGCTTAGGTAAGGTTTGATTTCCTGATTGCACATCCATTTTATTGATTTCTTTGACAGTTTGGGTTACAAAAGCCCAAATATGCATGTTAGTTAATAATTATGGAAATTTTGGGGATTTGGGCTTAAATTGCGTGGTCTTATCAGGAAGATATTAACCTCATATTCTATAGGGTCTTCCCCTTGGCCTTACCCACTTTTTGCAGATAATAATATAAGGTGGCAAAAAAATCTGAACTCTTGCATAAAAAAGTTCTTCCATTTCTCCATAATCTCCTTTTACCGTTTAATTCTTTGTCTCTCTGCATCAAAAATATATTTAAATGTAAAATTTTTGGTGAACAAATAAATTTGATGGTATAGTATTTGCACAATTATACATTTGGACAAAAAACTCAGCCCAACTGCTAGAACTGATTGTTCACATGGAGAGAGGGAGTATGAAGTAACATTGATCACAATAATTCTGTTTTCTAAGTAGATTGTGTTGTTTAACAGGAATGGTTTGTTGCAAAGGAGGCAGAAATACATACTCATCTATAGTACCTTGCTTGCAACTGTCTTGAAATTGGTTTAGCCCTAAAGAATGTGTAGGGTTAAGCACTAATAGTGATTGTGGTTGCGGCCTACTTTGATAAGAAGCATGTCCGGTGGCGAGATGAAGGTCAGAATATATGTTGGTCTCTGTTCCTTATGCTTCATTAGCCCCACCACCTGATTTTGACTGTCCATTTTTTGATATATACGCTTTATCAAAACTTGTTCCCAGGATTTCTTCAAATTTCCAGTTGGAGCATATATAAGGAGGGAGGGGATGGTGACACACTGAGCTGCTTCTCCTTATCCTAGGTAGGGTGTTCGGCCCTTCACCAAACAGCGAACATCGCAGTGCATTGCTGTATGATGATTGGCCAAAGCATGCACCTGACCTGCATGCTTTGACCAATCACAGCGCGCTCTGCAATGAGATGAAATGAGAGCCATGATTGGCCAAAGGCATGGTGCCTTTGGCCAATCATGGCTCAGGGGGACTAAGTCCACACCCAACACTATATAAGGCTGCTTACATAGCGGTCACGTGTAGTGTTGGTGGCGTGGAGGGAGAGATAGCATAGATAGCTTGAGTTAGATTAAGCAGGCAGGTTATTTAGTGGCAGTGTATTTGATTGAGAGATATATATATATATATATATATATATATATATATATATATATATATATATATATATAAAATATATAATATATACTCTGTGTGACTGGAGGGCACATGGAACCCAGAATCCCTTGGAGAGGTTGGGAAACCCTTGTTTTAGCTTGCCATGCACCGCCTATGTCTAAGTCACCCTATGTCCATTAGGGGCACAGGGTGAATGATAAAAATGATGGACAGCTGGACAGCTGTTTAATGGACAATGAGAAGATTATTTAAATATAACAGTAATATTTACCCACAATATCTCCCAGGATATATATATATATATATATATATATATATACATATACATATACATATACATATACACAGTCCCTGCTTGTGTACAAATTGACCTGAAGTGCCGCTAAAATATATTTCTAATCAAGATTTTGTTACAAGAAATGGGTCATTTTAATCCCAACTGCTTTTGTAATAATGTTTCAGTGCAAAGCGATACTGACAAAAAGTACTCTAATATTCACAGCTTGATAAAGCCCATTGAGTCAATTTTTGCCAAGACATAAATGTTGTCGCCTTGTTATATGAGCTTCACCTGTGACTAATAATGGATCAATTAGGTCTCAGGTGTGTATAAAAAGAACACCACTACATTAGACCTTCTCAACTGCAACTAGACTTCTGCAAACATGCCTAAGATTCACCCCGAGACTAAAGTGTTGATTATCAAGAGGCTGAAGACCAGATCCACTGCTGATGTGGTAGACACCTTCAATGTGTCTCAGCGTCAAGTTCTGAGGATAAAAAAAAGATTTGAAGAGACTGGAGATGTTTTGGACAAGGCCAGGTCAGGTCGACCCTGCAAGACAACTGCTCGAGAGGACCGTTTGTTGGCTTGAAAATCCAAGGCCAACCCATTTTCCACTGCAGCAGAGCTCCACGAGACCTGGTCACCTGAAGTCCCTGTGTCAACCAGAACAGTTTGTCGGATTCTGTCTCGAAATGGCCTCCATGGTCGAATCAGTGCCCATAAGCCAGCACTAAACAAAAGTCAATTGAAAAACCGTGTGGCATTTGCCAAGGGCCACAGCCTGCTAAAAGGATGGACTCTGGAAAAGTGGCAGAAGGTGGATTCTTCCGATTAATCTTCTGTTGAATTACACCACAGTCACCGCAAATATTGCAGGAGACCTACTGGAACCCGCATGGAGCCAAGATTTACCCAGAAAACAGTGAAGTTTGGTGGAGGCAAAATCATGGTCTGGGGTTACATCCAGTATGGGGGTGTGCGAGGGATCTGAAGGATGGAAGGCAACATCATTAGTCTAAAATACCAAGAAATCTTAGCTACCTCTTATATTCCCAACCATAAAAAAGGTCAAATTTTGCAGCAGGATGGTGCTCTATCGCATACTTCCATCTCCACATCAAAGTTCCTTAAGGCAAAGAAGATCAAGATGCTCCAGGATTGGCCAGCCCAGTCACCAGACATGAACATCATTGAGCATATGTGGTGTAGGATGAAAGATGAAGCATGGAAGATAAAACCAAAGATTATTGATGAACTCTGGGAGGCATGCAAGACTGTTTTCTTTGCTATTCCTGATGACTTCATCAATAAATTGTATGAATCCTTGCCAAACCGCATGGATGCTGTCCTTCAAGCTCATGGAAGTCATACAAGATATTCAATTTGGATCTCACAGCACCACTACTTAATTTGCTGACATATTTTTGGATTTTCAGTAAAGTTGTTCAGTTTCTGTATAGGCGACAAAACTTTTGTCTTGACAAAATTTGACCTGTCTGTCTTAAAATTAAATTATAAATCTTTTTTTCAGTGAAACAAATTTATTTCAGTGCATTAAACATCATTTGGGAGGGCTTTAGCTTTTCATATGAGCTATTTCTAACACCAATTGATTAATTAAAAGTCAGGTTAATAGCAGGAGTTTCTACAAAATAGAGAAGCGACAAGACTTTTGTCAGGGACTGTATAAAGAGCTGATCACAGGCCTCTAGAACTGGGTAGGAGCCAGATAGTCTACTCCTACTATAGTTTGTTGCCTACTAGGCTGAGGAGGGGGGAGATCACTGTTTGTATTGTTAATTGTAATTAGCTTCTGCTATTGTGAGAAGGTTTGCTGTGTTTATATTTATGATAATATGTGTTGTGTCATCTGAGCTAACAGACAGCAAGTCTGTCCTGAAAAGTCATGCCTCTGAATCACCTAGGCCAGTGATGGCGAACCTTGGCACTCCAGATGTTTTGGAACTACATTTCCCATGATGCTCATGCACTCTGCAGTGTAGTTGAGCATCATGGGAAATGTAGTTCCAAAACATCTGGGGTGCCAAGGTTCATCATCACTGACATAGGCTGTCTAAACAATTAGATAATTAGCTCATGTTAATTTGGTTTCTGGTAACAGTTTTTATTGTCATTCTGGTGTATATATTTGTGTGAGATCTCAAAATAAACAGTACATGTTAAAGCTGTGTAACTGAGCTAGTCTCATCTGGATCTTGGTTACAATATTCGGCTGTAAAAATATGATATCTGAAGGTCCAGATTGGAGGAAGCTGTGTACTTACTGAAGCACTCACGTGGAGTGCGACGGGGATCCATTATATTGGTGGCAAGCAGTGGGACACTTCCTGCAGTCTGGGACATCCAAACCTCTACCTGGATCCAAGATCAGGATAGCAGAAGATAGCAAAGAGCCAGTGACCAACAGGAGTTAGATGTCATTCCTGGGAGAGCGGCCCTAGGAGCACTAGGAGCAATGGGTGACTGAGTTCGACAGGCTAGTCCAGCAGGAGATAGAGCTGGACAATCATTATCGGGCTCTGAAATGGCATGCAGAGCAGGCATATTTAGGGGAGACAGCAGAATGCTCTCCTGAGGGATATGACTTTGGCGGCCCTGGATTGCTCTGGGAGAGCCTTACAGATCATTTTGTGTTTAGTGATGAAGGAGAACCTACCCTTGAGGACCTGTGAGATTATAGATAGGCTATGCTTGGTCTTGCAGGGGTCTCAGAGCTTAAACCTGATCTGGAATATTTGCTAAGGAAAGAACAGCATCTAGAAAGGGCATACAGGTAACTGCTAGAACACGTTCAGCAGCATGCCAGAGAATCAGCAGTAGAAACTCTGGAATTTGCCATCCCCAAAGCTGAAGTGCTGACAACAAGGCTGAGCTCTGCTAACCTCTGCCCAGCACCAATAACATCTTCTGGGTTCTACGGACAGGAGATGGTGAACCTCTATCCCCATACATCAGTTATAGAGACTGGGGATTTGATAGACTTTTCTGCTGAGGAGAAGAACAACCTGGTGCTCTTCCAGCAGAAGAGCTGGCATCAGGGCCAGACATCACTGAGCTCTGCCCAGCACCAACAGCAGCTTCAGCCTCCCTGAGAGAAGAGGCAGTCAGCCTTTCTCCCACAGCACTGACAGAGACATGGGATTTTCTGCCAGCAGCATCTGTGGAGTTACCAGAAACTTCTCCAACTGAAGTACTTACAACTGGACAGAGGGTCCAAGACCTCTTCCCTGCACCTGCGGTAGTTCTGGAGGCCCAGGGTGAGAAGGTGGTGTTTTTTTCTCCCCAGCAAGGGGAGACGGTACCAGAGACATGTTGTCCAAGCAGCCAGATGAGGTTAAGGGAGATGAAGCAGCCGGCTTCCCTTCCCAGCAGCAGATGGCACCCCAGAATATTGCCAGCAACCCAGCAGAAGGGCTGGCAACAGGGCAGAATGCTGCTAGCCTCTGCCCTCAACTAACAGCAGTTCTGGAGGCCCAGGGTGAGGAGGTGGAGGTTACTCCCGAGCTGCAGATCAGGATCGAAGGAGAGAATGCAGTTGGCACCTCACAACTGCAGCTTGATCTGCTGTCGGTGGATAGGCCTGTTGTCTCCACTAACAGAAAACCAGCAGAAGTGCTGGCAACAGGGCAGAGTGCTACCAACCTCTGCCCAGCACCAGCAACAACTGCAGAGTTCCAGGGAGCTGGGGCACCCTACACAAAAGATACCAAAAAAAACCCTAACACTGTGAATATAGATATAAATAACAAATAAATAAATTGTTGTACTTAAATTGTTTTACTTGTTGTTCCCCTCCAGTGACGTCATTAGGACTCGCCCAATCAGCAGTGACAGAAGTTCCAGGAGATTGACGGGTGTCGGTTCTGTGCCGCTCGGTGTCCTCTCCGCCCGCAGTCATCGGTCTGGAGCCCATCTGTGATGGAACACCCAGGGAGACCATCCAATATCCATACATGCTCACTACCCCTGCAGGGGTATGAGGAGTCAGTGAGTGGGGACTAGGGATGAGCCGAACACCCCCCTGTTCGGTTCGCACCAGAACATGCGAACAGGAAAAAAGTTCGCTCAAACACGCAAACACCATTAAAGTCTATGGGACACGAACATGAATAATCAAAAGTGCTAATTTTAAAGGCTTATATGCAAGTTATTGTCATAAAAAGTGTTTGGGGACCCGGGTCCTGCCCCAGGGGACATGGATCAATGCAAAAAAAAGTTTTAAAAACAGCCGTTTTTTCAGGAGCCGTGATTTTAATAATGCTTAAAGTCAAACAATAAAAGTGTAATATCCCTTTAAATTTCATACCTGGGGGGTGTCTATAGTATGCCTGTAAAGGGGCGCATGTTTCCCGTGTTTAGAACAGTCTGACAGCAAAATGACATTTCGAAGGAAAAAACCCATTTAAAACTACCCGCGGCTATTGCATTGCTGACAATACACATAGAAGTTCATTGATAAAAACGGCATGGGAATTCCCCACTTGGAAACCCTGAACCAAAATTTAAAAAAAAAATGACGTGGGAGTCCCCCTAAATTCCATACCAGGCCCTTCAGGTGTGGTATGGATATTAAGGGGAACCCCGGCCAAAATGTAAAAAAAAAATGACGTGGGGTTCCCTCTAAATTCCATACCAGACCCTTCAGGTCTGGTATGGATTTTAAGGGGAACCCCACGCCAAAAAAAAAACGTCGTGGGGTCCCCCCAAAAATCCATACCAGACCCTTATGCGAGCACGCAACCTACCATTTCACTAAAAAACTGTCAAAAATGTTAAAAATGACAAGAGACAGTTTTTGACAATTCCTTTATTTAAATGCTTCTTCTTTCTTCTATCTTCCTTCATCTTCTTCTTCTTCTGGTTCTTCTGGCTCTTGTGGTTCTTCCTCCGGCATTCTCGTCCATCATCTCCTCCGTGGCATCTTCTATCTTCTTCTCCTCGGGCCGCTCCGCACCCATGGCATTGGGGGAGGCTCCCGCTCTTCTCTTCATCTTCTTCTTCATCCTCTTCTTTTCTTCCTTCTTCTCTTCTTCATTTTCTTCTCCGGGCCGCTCCGCACCCATGCTGGCATGGAGAGAGGCTCCCGCTGTGTGACGGCGTCTCCTCGTCTGACGGTTCTTAAATAACGGGGGGCGGGGCCACCTGGTGACCCGCCCCCCTCTGACGCACGGTGACTTGACGGGACTTCCCTGTGACGTCACGGGGAATGCCACAGGGAAGTCCCGTCATGTCCCGTGCGTCATAGGGGGCGGGGTCACCGGGTGGCCCCGCCCCCCGTTATTTAAGAACCATCAGACGAGGAGACGCCGTCACACAGTGGGAGCCTCTCTCCATGCCAGCATGGATGCGGAGCGGCCTGGAGAAGAAAATGAAGAAGAGAAGAAGGAAGAAGAGAAGAGGATGAAGAAGAAGATGAAGAGAAGAGCGGGAGCCTCCCCCCATGCCATGGGAGCGGAGCGGCCCGAGGAGAAGAAGATAGAAGATGCCACGGAGGAGATGATGGACGAGAATGCCGGAGGAAGAACCACAAGAGCCAGAAGAACCAGAAGAAGAAGAAGATGAAGGAAGATAGAAGAAAGAAGAAGCATTTAAATAAAGGAATTGTCAAAAACTGTCTCTTGTCATTTTTAACATTTTTGACAGTTTTTTAGTGAAATGGTAGGGGTAAGTACCCGCTTACCATTTCACACGGGGGGGCGGGATCTGGGGGTCCCCTTGTTAAAGGGGGCTTCCAGATTCTGATAAGCCCCCCGCCCGCAGACCCCCACAACCACCGGCCAGGGTTGTGGGGATGAGGCCCTTGTCCTCATCAACATGGGGACAAGGTGTTTTGGGGGGCTACCCCAAAGCACCCTCCCAATGTTGAGGGCATGTGGCCTGGTACGGTTCAGGAGGGGGGGCGCACTCTCGTCCCCCCCTCTTTTCCTGCGGCCTGCCAGGTTGCGTGCTCGGATAAGGGTCTGGTATGGATTTTTGGGGAAACCCCACGCCATTTTTTTTTTTTTGGCGCGGGGTTCCCCGTAAAATCCATACCAGACCTGAAGGGCCTGGTATGGAATTTAGGGGGACTCCCACGTCATTTTTTTTTTTTAATTTGGTTCGGGGTTTCCCTGTGGGGAATTTCCATGCCGTTTTTATCAATGAACTTCTATGTGTATTGTTGGCAATGCAATAGCCGCGGGTAGTTTTAAATGGGTTTTTTCCTTCGAAATGTCATTTTGCTGTCAGACTGTTCTAAACACGGGAAACATGCGCCCCTTTACAGGCATACTATAGACACCCCCCAGGTACGAAATTTAAAGGGATATTACACTTTTATTGTTTGACTTTAAGCATTATTAAAATCACTGCTCCTGAAAAAACGGCCGTTTTTAAAACTTTTTTTTGCATTGATCCATGTCCCCTGGGGCAGGACCCGGGTCCCCAAACACTTTTCATGACAATAACTTGCATATAAGCCTTTAAAATTAGCACTTTTGATTTCTCCCATAGACTTTTAAAGGGTGTTCTGCGGCATTCGAATTTGCCGCGAACACCCCAAATTGTTCACTGTTCGGCGAACTTGCGAACAGCCAATGTTTGAGTCGAACATTAATTCGACTCGAACTCGAAGCTCATCCCTAGTGGGGACCTATAGGGGGAGCACCAAAGTCACCAGACCACTCTTGAGCACAAAAGTCACCAGACTGTTTTGCATCCTCTGCTATTGGATTGTTATTATGGATTTTTTCACTTGGATCATTTTTATATGCATTCTTCTTTGGCTCACCAATTTTGTTCTGTTTTTGGACTTGATATTGTCTTTAATGTACAGGGACTGCTGTTTTTTGATGCACTTGATTTATATTTTTATTTTTTATTTTAATTTTCACTGGACTTGGTGATTAATCTTCAAAGATGTACACATAGTATTTATCTATGTTTGATGATTAGTTCACATAGATGTATATACAATTTTTTTCACGTGATTACTAATTAAGGTGACACATTATGTTTCATCAATTTCACTATAATTATATATATATCTTTATGGCTACTTTCAGTCACACAATTTTGTTGTGGCAAGTTATATAGTATAATACACTTTTGTAAGGTTTAAAGGGGGTATTAATTTTTAAGTACAACAATTTATTTATTTGTTATTCATATTCATATTCACACAGTGTTAGGGTTTTTTTTTGTATCTTTTGTGTAGAGTGCCTTAACTTTACATTACCCCCCGTATGAGGGAGTGCCACTTACCCCACCTTTTGTATATTTCTTAAATAACCCTCTAGGGGTCTTATTAGGGGAGGCTGCATACCTCATTCTTATCCTAAGCGCAGAGGTTAGTTTGATATTCCAGCTGGGGCAGTCTGCCTCCCTCCCCAACAGTTAGCTGGAGCAGATGATGTGGGGTCCCCAGCAGAAGCGCTGGCAACACGGCAGAGTGCTGCTGGCCTCTGCCCTCAACTAACAGAGGATGGATTTCCTGTAAAGGTGGATGGGACTTCAGTTTCCACCTGTATATCCCAGGGATGCTAGGCATTCAGCTCAGATGCCCAACAGCATGACGGAGTGAGCCCAGCCACCCTATCTTCTCTTCAGCGGCTGAAGAGACTCTAGGGGGAAGGACCAGTCCACAATTCCCACCAGCAGCGAGTATGTTCTATGAGAGAGGCAGAAGTTGGCTGGGTGAGTAATGCTCTGTATGGAACAATTTGTTTGGGGTACTGTGTGGGTACAGGCATTGAGGGAGAGAAAATACCGACTAACTTCGGAGTCAACCCATCTGGGATTGTTTATGAACTTTGATACACATGAATTTATGATATTTATTGGATTTGCAATAAGCACTTTATTTGGGACTTTTTGTGGATTACAGCACATAGATTTATTTACAGTGGGGACGGAAAGTATTCAAACACCCTTAAATTTTTCACTTTGTTATATTGCAGCCATTTGCTAAAATCATTTAAGTTCATTTTTTTCCTCATTAATGTACACACAGCACCCCATATTGACAGAAAAACACAGAATTGTTGACATTTTTGCAGATTTATTAAAAAAGAAAAAAACTGAAATATCACATGGTCCTAAATATTCAGACTCTTTGCTCAGTATTTGGTAGAAGCACCCCCTTGATCTAATACAGCCATGAGTCTTTTTGGGAAAGATGCAAGAAGTTTTTTTTTTTGGTGATCCTCTGCCATTCCTCCTTGCAGATCCTCTAGAGTTCTGTGAGGTTGGATGGTAAATGTTGGAGGACAACCATTTTTAAGTCTCTCCAGCGATGCTCAATTGGGTTTAAGTCAAAGCTATAGCTGGGCCATTTAAGAACAGTCACGGAGTTGTTGTGAAGCCACTCCTTCGTTATTTTAGCTGTGTGCTTAGGGTCTTGTTGGAAGGTAAACCTTTGGCCCAGTCTGAGGTCCTGAGCACTCTGGAGAAGTTTTTCGTCCAGGATATCCCTGTACTTGGCCACATTTATCTTTCCCTCAATTGCAACTAGTCATCCTGTCCCTGCAGCTGAAAAACACCCCCACAGCATGATGCTACCACCACCATGCTTCACTGTAGGGACTGTATTGGACAGGTGATGAGCAGTGCCTGGTTTTCTCCACACACACCACTTAGGATTAAGGCCAAAAAGTTCTATCTTGGTCTCATCAGACCAGAGAATCTTATTTCTCACCATCTTGGAGTCCTTTAGGTGTTTTTTTAGCAAACTCCATGCAGGCTTTCATGTGTCTTGCACTGAGGAGAGGCTTCCGTCGGGCCACTCTGCCATAAAGCCCTGACTGGTGGAGGACTACAGTGATGGTTGACTTCCTACAACTCTCTCTCATCTTCCGACTGCATCTCTGGAGCTCAGACACAGTGATCTTTGGGTTCTTCTTTACCTCTCTCACCAAGGCTCTTCTCCCCCGATAGCTCAGTTAGGCTGAATGGCCAGCTCTAGGAGGGGTTCTGATCATCCCAAACGTCTTCCTTTTAAGGATCATGGAGGCCACTGTGCTCTTAGGAACCTTAAGTGCAGCAGAAATTTTTTTGTAACCTTGGCCAGATCTGTGCCTTGCCACAATTCTGTCTCTGAGCTCTTCAAGCAGTTCCTTTGATCTCATGATTCTCATTTGCTCTGACATGCACTGTGAGCTGTAAGTTCTTATATAGACAGGTGTGTGGCTTTCCTAATCAAGTCCAATCAGTATAATCAAACACAGCTGGACTCAAATGAAGGTGTAGAACCATCTCAAGGATGATCAGAAGAAATGGACAGCACCTGAGTTAAATATATGAGTGTCACAGCAAAAGGGTCTGAATACTTGGGACCATGTGATATTTCAATTTTTCTTTTTTAATAAATCTGCAAAAATGTCAACAATTCTGTTGTTTTCTTTCAATATGGGGTGCTGTGTGGACATTAATGAGGAAAAAAATGAACTTAAATGATTTTAGCAAATGGCTGCAATATAACATAGAGTGAAAAATGTAAGGGGGTCTGAATACTTTCCGTCTCCACTGTATATTTATTCATGTTTTTTACTGTCTATGAATTTTGATACATTTATGAATTTTGATATACTTATGAATTTAGGGTATATATTTGATTTGTAGTAACCACTTTTTATTGGGATTTTTGTGTATTTCATTACACATACTAATTTATAATTTAATGTAATTGTGTTATGAGCACAGTTTGTCTTCTTATAAAACTTTGACCATTATCTATCTTTCTAAGCTTAAAGGCACGCACCTGAGGACTTCCTGTTCATCGGTGATGCTTGTCCTGATTATCCTATATATGATAATAAACCCTGTGTAAATTAGATGTCATAAACTGTGAATAGTTTCAGGTAGTATGACATCTAATTTGCACAGGGTTTAATATTATATATAGGATAATCAGGAAGTGCATCACCAATGAACAGGGAGTCCTCAGGTGTCCATTTTGCTAGAGTCCTGAATGCCAGTAAGTGTAGGGTCTCCAAGATTATATGTTTTGAGGCATTGCCGCTTTCTCAAACCTGATTTGAAGATTAGTACTGTAGGTATCATACACAACACACATATAATAATTCTGTCTTACAAAATAAGTACAACAGAAAAAGGACCAAGCATAGCTTATCTTCATTATTAAGGGGTACAGGGGAACAGTGTTTGTAACACCAAAGACCAATAAAACATAACATTCCAGCCAGGTAAAAGACCACCTATGGTTCAAAAATGAAAAAATAATTTGACCATACATAAGAAGATTCAAAGTTACCACAATGTCCAGCCAATAATATTAGGATTCCATATCAATACAACAGAGTATGCACACAATGCTCAGGATTAGGGATGAGCCGAACACCCCCCGGTTCGGATTAGCAGCAGAACAAGCGAACAAGCAGAAAATTTGTGCGAACACTGTTAAAATCTATGGGACACGAACATGAAAAATCAAAAGTGCTCATTTTAAAGGCTTATAAAAATAAATAAAATGCAAAAAATGAAATATTCCTTTAAATATCATGCCTGGGTGTCCCCATAGTCTGCCTGTAAATTAGCACATCTTTCCCATGTTCATAACAGTCCTGCAGCAAAATTAAATTTCTAAAGGAAAAAATGTCATTTAAAAAATGCTTGCGGCCGTAATGTATTGCTGTATCGTGACAATATACATAAAAAATATTGAAAAAAAACGTGTGCCCCCCCCCCCCCACCAGTCCATTACCAGGCCCTTCAGGTCTGGTATGGATATTAAGGGGAACCCTGTGCCAAAATAAAAAAAAAATTGGTGTGGGGGTCCACCAGGTCCCCAGGCACTATATACTCTGAACTGCAGTATATATACTATACGGACTGCATTATATACTCTGCAGAAAAATTGGGCCTTAGGTGTTGGTGGTGCCAGAACACTGTAACCCCTCACAGTTACTCTTGTTGGGCGCAGGAACGGGCCCTGCTTTTAAATATTGTTTATATGCAAGTTATTGCCATAAAAAGTGTTTGGGGACCCGCGTCCTGCCCCAGGCGACATGTATCAATGCAAAAAAAGTTTTAAATGGGACATCCTCCTATTGGCAGTTATCAAGAAAGGGTGAAAAAAGGGGGAAAAAAAAAGGAAATGAGGGAAAATAATTTTTCCTCATTCTTTTTTCTGTATTTTACTGCTTCTACAGGGTTGATCCTTAAAGACGATAGTCTTAATATTTTTCTTTTCCCTTTTGGGTCTAGAATGTTTTTTTTTGGGCTGTGTCGTTCTTTTTGGTTCCTTATTGTTAGTTTTTTACTACTTAGACCACACTTTTGAGGAGGAGGAAGAGGAGGAGAGAGAGAGAGTTTTTTTCTTTTTCGCTCTCTCGTTTTTTCTCTTTTCGTTTTTTTTTTTTTTTTTTTCTGTACATGGTGTGGTGCAGTGGCCTCGTGGTGGAGACTTGATTTTCTACACGGGTCCACTGGTTGAGACTATTCCATCCCGGTGGGCTCCCACCCTCGATCCCACAAAGGGCGCCTGGGCTGGTAGTTTTATAACCCAGGTGCTCTAACTTTTTGCTTTAGATAACATAGATATTGTCTAGAGTATACTTATTGAAATATTCTCTCTGAATAACGTAGGATTCGTTCTCTATTTCTGAATCCGAATTTTTCTCCTTGCCATTTCTCTTACTCTCTTTCTCTTTTTCTTATCTAGACCTTTCCCACGCTCTCTCTCCTTGGTCTGATAATAGCAGTTTTGCATACCAAGTAACACGGATTTGTCTTTACAGAGCTAAACAGAAACACCCCATCCCTGGTTTTAACACCAGAGATGGCATTCTCGTCCCTGGGGAAGAGGCCTGTGGTGATTTCTCAAAACATTAGGGGATTGAACGTCCCTGAGAAAAGGGTTTCACTTCTCAGGGAACTGAAGAAAGGTAGGCCCCAATTTGTCTTCCTGCAGGAGACGCATTTCAGAACCAACCATGTCCCCAAAATTACTGACAAATACTTCACCACAGCATATCACGCTACCTATGACTTGGCAAAAACTAAAGGGGTAACAATTCTAATTAGTAAGGATACCCCCTTTACTCTAACGGACAGACTGACAGATCCTGAGGGTCGCTATATTTTCCTTAAGGGAACCTACGGCCAAAGGACTGTGACACTGGCGAACGTGTACTTCCCAAATTCTTCTCAGGTTGCCTTCTGTCAGAAGGTCACTCGGGAGCTTAAGGGTTTTGCATCAGGTCTACTTATTCTGGGAGGGGACTTAAATGTACCACTAAACCCCATGGCAGACTCCTCTTCTGGAAAATCTTACATGACACACAGAGCACTTAAAAAAATCAAACAATGCTTAAACTCACTTCAGTTGGTTGACGCTTGGAGATTCCTTCATCCTGACTCACGGGACTTCACTTTCCACTCTATACCACATGACAGATATTCACGAATCGACTACATATACATTTCACAAAGGGACCTTCAGACCGTATCAGGGGCCCATATCGGCGTTCAGTCGCTGTCAGACCATGCACCCATCTCCCTAGAGTTAGACCTACAGGTCCTACCGCCCAGGTCTAATACATGGAGATCGAACGCCTCTTTGTTAACGGACCCTGAATTACTCCCGCGCATTAGGGAAGCAATAACTGACTATTTTCTACATAACAATACACAGGATATGGATCCGCTGATGATTTGGGAGGTACACAAATGTTCTATTAGAGGAGTACTTATTAACATGGGTGCCCGACGCAAAAAAAGACAAGAAAAAGAAATTTGAGACTTGACTGATAAAATACGCAGACTGGAAGCCTCACACAAACAATCACTAGCGTCTCAGACTGCCAGAGAACTACTAGACACTAGGAAAACTCTACAACAAATCTTTCAAACTAAAGCACGGAGTTCATTATTCTTTAAAAAGAAAGTCTATTATGAGTCAGGAGACAAGACCGGACGGTTTTTGGCAAGGGCCTTAAGAGAAACTTGTACAAATAATGCTATACTGGGTATCAGATCGCCAGGTGGGCCATTAGAAGTGACTTCGGAAGCAATCGCGACACAGTTCCACAATTACTACTCCACACTCTACAACCTAACACAACAACACAGACCTCCCTCATTGCCACCAGATAGAAAACAGGCCATCCAGGACTATCTGACAGACAGTGGCTTACCTAATCTAGAAACAGACGTGACAGACCCTCTTGAGGATATGATAACGATAGAGGAAATTCAGGGGGCAATTAAGGGACTTAAGCCCGGGAAGAGTCCAGGTCCTGATGGCTATACCTCCATCTATTACAAAACGTTTAGCGAAATATTAGTGGCACCATTGGCCAGAACCCTGAATTCACTTTCCACACCTAGACAGGTACCTCGGGATTTTCTTGCGGCCCACATAGCGGTGATCCACAAGTCAGGTAAAGATCCCACAGAGTGCCCTAGCTATAGACCCATTTCGCTGTTGAATCTAGACCTCAAGTTACTGTCCAAAATACTAGCTAACAGACTACAGCCACTCCTTGCATCTTTGATTGGCCCGGACCAAGTTGGCTTCATGCCAGGAAGAGAGGAAAGAGACAACATCATTAAGGCCCTTCTCCTGACACATGCAGCTAAATCCGGGGGCATCGAGGGCCTTCTCCTGTCTACGGATGCGGAGAAGGCTTTCGATCGGATTTCTTGGGACTACATGATGGCAGTTTGCCGTCGTGTGGGCTTGGGAACGCATATGCTATCCTGGATTGTGGCCCTGTACCAAGATCCGTCTGCCAGGATAAAAGTAAATGGCATACTATCAGATAAGATCCAGATCTCGAATGGTACGAGGCAGGGCTGTCCCCTTTCCCCGTTGCTGTTTATACTCTCATTGGAGCCATTTATCAGGCAGGTCAACAAAAACTCATCTATTTCAGGTTTTGAAGTAGCAAACAAAACGTACAAGACGGCTGCCTATGCGGACGATCTACTGTTTTTCCTGACCAAACCACATACCACAATTCCTAACCTACTGAAAGAGTTTGCGCACTATGGGTTTATCTCTAACCTCAAAATAAACTACTCTAAGTCTGAGGAGATGAATGTTACATTAACAGAAGATGTACTAGCCAAAACGCAGGGGAATTGTCCATTTAGATGGGTGAAGGGCACCCTTAAATACTTGGGGGTTGTACTCCCCCCGACATTGACAAAAACCTATGAAAAGAATTTCCCCCCTATGCTACGCAACATCGCCTCAGACTTACAGAGTTGGAACTCTAAACACTTTTCCTGGTTTGGTAGAGCAGCCATTCTTAAAATGACCATTCTACCCAGACTGTTATACCTCCTTAGGGCACTCCCGGTTAAGATTCCACTAAATTTCTTTAAACAACTTCAAGCGGTCCTCACGCGCTTTCTATGGGGACATAAACGCCCCAGAATCAAATTCGACCTCCTCACTAGACCCAAGGAGCGGGGGGGGATGAGTCTGCCACACTTCCAAAACTACTATCTAGCCTCGCATCTCACTAGAGTGATTGATTGGCACTGTCATGGGAGGGCAAAAGACTGGGTTAAATTAGAAGAGTCACTCACCATAGGCACACTCAGGTTCTCCCCATGGATTCCTTGGGGAAAACAACACCACTCCATAAAACAACATCCACTAACTGGGACCACCATAGAGGCCTTCCAAAAAGTGATTAAGAAATTTGACTTAACGACACAACTCAGCCCCCTAACTCCTATTCAAAATAACCCAGATTTTACTCCGGGTCTGACGAGCAGGATTTTAAAGTCTCAAAACCCACAGAAACCACTGACCGCTGGCGACTGTTTCAGCAATGGCAAGGTGAAAAATTACTTAACATTGAAAGATGATCTCAACCTTCCCTGCTTACCTAAATGGTCATACTTTCAATTACGTAGCTTTCTCATAGATAACAGTACTGTAAGTTATAAACAAATATATACCGCGCTGTCTCAAAAATAAATAAATAAATAAATAAATAAAATTAGATGCTGAGACCACTGTCTTCTTTTATACAAGCGCTTGATTTTACTGCTTAACACGTGAGTGTATTTCCTTTGCTTTTTATGTATTAAAATTTCCATACGGAGTTACACTATATGCCTTCCTCTTTCTTTTAATTATGGGGCTGACTGCCTATATCTACTGAGTCCATCCATACCTTACACTTGTTCGGAGGTCCATCTGGAGGTCATATCTGGATAGAGAATCTGATCCCCTTGGTATATTATACCACAAAGCTTGATTGACTCACTAGGTGTACACCTATTTGAGTTCAATCCCTCTGGTAAGCAGCTTCTGGTGTCTTTGGTGGTGGACCCACTATTAACTGTTATTACATCATACATATTTGAAGTTAAAGACTGTCACTATATTATATCCACATGTGGTTGAGGATTATCATCACACATGACTGAAGCTTGTCACTGACTTTTTTGGACATCACACGTCCAAGTTACTCTGTTTATAGACATCACATGTCATAATAGAGGACTGCTTGGAGTATTTTTGAGCACATCATTTATTATTCAAGTTTTCTGTACTAATATTATTTGTTATGGTTTATATGATCACATAAGCGCTGCACATTTCACCCTATTTCTCACAGATAAGACTAAACAAACCCACTTTCGGAGACCTCTGACTCCATTTGAGACAGCATGCTTACAGGGAGATGACTTTTTGAGGGCGACCTCGGCTACATATTCCTGGCTCCAATTTCCTCCAAATATAGCTAGAGACAGATTCAGAAAGGAATGGTCAGAGGCATTGCAGAAAGACTTCACTGACAACCAGTGGCAGACGGCGTGTACTTTAGCACACAAATGCTCCATTAGCTCGAAAATACAAGAGACAGCGTACAAGCTGCTGACTAGATGGTACGCCACCCTACAGAAACTTCAAATATGGTTTCTTGAGACTACGGATAGATGCTGGAGATGTGGGACTGAACTGGGGACTCTCTTACATATTTGGTGGCAATGCCCAATGCTCGAAACCTACTGGTCAGAGGTGCGGGATATCATACGACAGATCACGGAGACCAGTCTCTCTCTTGACGCAGCCTGTTGTCTACTCCACATTTCCAATTTCCCGTACAAAAGATATAAAAAATCTCTAACAAAGCACCTTTTAAACGCCGCTAAGGCTCTGATTCCACTGCGTTGGAAGAACACACAGGCTCCTTCTGTAAAGGAATGGCTGCAGAAGGTCTCCGAGATCTGTCACATGGAAGACTTACTGGCCCAAACTGCAGACAACATAGAAAGATACCACAGGACATGGACCCCATGGTTCCTTTTTAAGGTTTCAACAAAATACGACCTCCTAATGAGTAATTAACACTGCTCTAATTGTAGGAGCGACGCATATTACATGAGACAGGCTTTGATGCTCTGTGCAGACCAAGGGGAGAGAGTCATCGCCCCTCATTAAATAAGTCCACCCTGCTTCATACCTTTATCTTTTTCTTTCCTTTCTTCTATTATTTCTTTTCAAATACTATAAACTGAAAAATTTGGTTTGAAGTTCTCATTGCCATCAGATGAAGATGTTATTTGTATTAGCATTCTGATTTACCTCACTCATTCAAGTAGAGGAGGCACTAGATATCCTTACTTGTAAGTTTGTTTCTATAGGCTCAGGGCTTAGATGGTTGTCTGGTTTAATCCTCAGCATTCCTAGATTAAGTTGATCTAGTAGATGATTGTAACATCCTAGGATTGTAAAATGTCCTATACGTTTGTATCATTACACCAATGTGCGATGGCTTTGATTGTTAAACCTTTTAATTACCTTAATAAAACTCTTTGATAAAAAAAAGTTTTAAAAAAGGCAGTTTTTTTGGGTGCAGTAATTTTAATAATGCTTAAAGTGAAATAATAAAAAATGAAATATTCCTTTAAATATCATGCCTGGGGTGTCCTTAGTATTCCTGTAAAGTAGCGCATCTTTCCCATGTTTATACCAGTGCCATAGCAAAATGACATTTCTAAAGGAAACAATGTCATTTAAAACTGCTCAAGGCTGAAATGTATTGTCGAATCCTGGCAATATAGATATAAAATACCCAAAATACCACAAAAAAAGCATGGATGTTCCCCCCAAAATCCATACCAGGCCCTTAAGGTCTGGTATGGATATTAAGGTGAACTCCACACCATTTAAAAAAAAATGGTGTGGGGGTCCCCCAGGCCCCCAGGCACTATATACTACTCTGAATAGCAGTATAAATACTATACGGCCTGCCCTATATACTCTGCAGAAAATTGGCCCTTGGTGTTGGTGGTACCAGATCACTGTAACCCCTCAGAGTTACTCTTGTTGGGCGCAGGAACGGGCCCTGCTTTTAAATATTGTATCAAAAATTGTAATTACATGGCCCTGTTAAACAGGGACAGGAAAATTGGGCTTTTGATTTTGATGGTGCAGCAAAACTGTAACCTCTCACAGTTACTCTTGTTGGGCGCAAGAACGGGCCCTGCTGTTAAATATTATTTCAAAAATTGTAATTACATGCCCCTGTTAAACATGGGTAGAAAAATTTGGCCTTGGGTGGTGGTGGTAGTGCCACAACACTGTAACCCCTCACAGTTACTCTTGTTTGGAGAAGGAACGAGTCCTGCTGTTAAATAATATTTCAAAAATTGTAATTACATGCCCCTGTTGAAGGGGCAGAAAAATTTGGCCTTGGGTGGTGGTGTCACAACACTGTAACCCCTCACAGTTACTATTGTTGGATGCAGGAATGGGCCCTGCTATTAAATATTATTTCAAAAATTGTAATTATATGTAGTGAGGAAGTTTGGGGTCCTAAACATGTAGTCAAGACCCACCCATAAAAGATCAAAAAGATATGTCCTGGAGTGCCAACCTTAATTATAGGACTAGGGGGAGACCAAAATGCACAATACATGCCATGCCCAGAATCCGCACTTTGTGGAAAATACCTCCAAGTAGTAAGGCTATTGAAAGGATAAATTCAGAAAGCCATAAGATAATGACAATACTAATACATACAGTATCTCACAAAAGTGAGTACACCCCTCACATTTTTGTAAATATTTTATTCTATATTTTTATGTGACAACACTGAAGAAATTACACTTTGCTACAATGTAAAGTAGTGAGTGTACAGCTTGTATAACAGTGTAAATTTGCTGTCCACTCAAAATAACTCAGCACACAGCCATTAATGTCCAAACCCGTGGCAACAAAAGTGAGTACACCCCTAAGTGAATATGTCAGAATTGGGCCCAATTAGCCATTTTCCCTCCCCGGTGTCATGTGACTCATTAGTGTTACAAGGTCTCGGGTGTGAATGAGGAGTAGATGTGTTAATTTTGGTGTTATCGCTCTCACTTTCTCATACTGGTCACTGAAAGTTCAACATGGCCTCTCATGGCAAATAACTCTCTGAGGATCTGAAAAAATGAATTGTTAATCTACATAAAGATGGCCTAGGCTATAAGAAGATTGCCAAGACCCTGAAACTGAGCTGCAGCATGGTGGCTAAGACCATACAGCGGTTTAACGGGACAGGTTACACGCAGAACAGGCCTTGCCATGGTCGTCCAAAGAAGTTGAGTGCACGTGCTCAGCATCATACCCAGAGGTTGTCTTTATGAAATAGACATATGAGTGCTGCTAGCATTGATGCAGAGGTTGAAGGGGTGGGGGGTCAGCCTGTCCATGCTCAGACCATACACTGCACACTGCATCAAATTGGCCTGCATGGCTGTCATTCCAGAATGAAGCCTCTTCTAAAGATGATGCACAAGAAGGCCCACAAACAGTTTGCTGAAGACAAACAGACTAAGGACATGGATTACTGGAACCATGCCCTGTGGTCTGATGAGACCAATATAAACTTATTTAGTTCAGATGGTGTCATGCGTGTGTGGCGGCAACCAGGTGAGAAGTACAAAGACAAGTGTGCCTTGCCTACAGTACAGCATGGTGGTGGGAGTGTCATGGTCTGGAGCTGCATGAGTGCTGCCGGCACTGAGGAGCTACAGTTCATTGAGGGAACCATGAATGCCAACATGTACTGTGACATACTAAAGTAGAGCATGATCACCTCCCTTCGGAGACTTGGCCGCAGGTCAATATTTCAACATAATAATGACCCCAAACACACCTCCAAGACGACCAAGCATGTCTCCAGACCTAAACCTATTGAGCATCTGTGGGACATCCTCAAATAGAAGGTAGAGAAGCGCAAGGTCTCTAACTTCCACCAGCTCCATGAAGTCGTCATGGAGGAGTGGAAGAGGATTCTGGTGGCAACCTGTGAAGCTCTGGTGAACTCCATACCCAAGAGGGTTAAGGCAGAAAATAATGGTGGCCACACAAAATATTGACACTTTGGGCCCAATTTGTACATTTTCACTTAAGGGCTGTATTCCTTTTTGTTGCCAGCAGTTGAGACATTAATGGCTGTATGTTGAGTTATTTTGGGGGGGACAGCAAATTTTACACTGTTAGGCCCCTTTCACGTGATCGGACCGTTCAGGTCCGCCTGTCAGTTTTGACGGCGGACCTGAAGGGGCGCTCCACGCTAGCCTATGGAGTGACAAATGTCAGCAGAGACATGTCAGCTGAAATCCGACTCAGTCCGATCCGCTGAAAGCAGACAGATGGCCTTACGTCTGGATCCGTCGCTGGCGGATCGGATCGGGTGAGATCTGATGAAAACGGACATGTTGTCCGTTTTCATCCGATCCCTCCATAGGCAGCAGCGGCACCTGACAAGCCCGTCCCCGCTCAGTGAGCAGAGAGGGACCTGTCATCTGCCAGCTCAGCGGAGATCAACGGAGAGATCTCCCGCTGAGCCGGCGGACCGAGGCGGACTCCGTGGAAGCGGAGTTCGCCTCGTGTGAATGAGGCCTTATACAAGCTGTACACTCACTACTTTACATTGTATCAAAGTGTAATTTCTTCAGTGTTGTCACATGAAATGATATAATAAAATATTTACAAAAATGTGAGGGGTGTACTCACTGTTGTGAGATAATGTATATGTAGATTGCAGGTAGGGATGAGCCGAACACCCCCCGGTTCGGTTCGCACCAGAACCCGCGAACGGACCGCAAGTTCGCACGAACGTTAGAACCCCATTGACGTCTATGGGACTCGAACGTTCGAAATCAAAAGTGCTCATTTTAAAGGCTAATTTGCATGGTATTGTCCTAAAAAGGGTTTGGGGACCCGGGTCCTACCCCAGGGGACATGTATCAATGCAAAAAAAACTTTTAAAAACGGCCGTTTTTTCGGGAGCAGTGATTTTAACCACTTGACGACCGCCTCACGCCGATGTACGTCGGCAAAGTGGCACGGACAGGCAAAATCACGTACATGTACGTGATTTGCCTTCCGCGGGTGGGGGGTCCGATCGGACCCCCCCCCGGTGCCCGAGGCGGTCGTCGTTTGTCCAGCGGCGATCGGTGATGAGGGGGAGACCATCCGTTCGTGGCCCCCCCCTCGCGATCGCCGCCGGCCAATGAAAACACTCCTTTGCTGCTGTATGCTAAACAGCAGCAAAGGAAGTGATGTCATCTCCCCTCGGGTCGGTATTTTCCGTTCCGGCCCGAGGAGAGACGACAAGTATGTGAGTGCACCAAACACTACACACACAGTAGAACATGCCAGGCACACAAATCACCCCGATCCCCCCCCCGATCGCCCCCCGATCCCCCCCCAATCACCCCCCCCCCCTGTCACAAACTGACACCAGCAGTTTTTTTTTTTTTTTTTTTTTTTTTTTTTCTGATTACTGCATAGTGTCAGTTTGTGACAGTGACAGTGTTGGGACAGTGTATATTACCCCCCTTTAGGTCTAGGGTACCCCCCTAACCCCCCCTAATAAAGTTTTAACCCCTTGATCACCCCCTGTCACCAGTGTCACTAAGCGATCATTTTTCTGATCGCTGTATTAGTGTCGCTGGTGACGCTAGTTAGTGAGGTAAATATTTAGGTTCGCCGTCAGCGTTTTATAGCGTCAGGGACCCCCATATACTATCTGATAAATGTTTTAACCCCTTGATTGCCCCCTAGTTAACCCTTTCACCACTGATCACCGTATAACCGATACGGGTGACGCTGGTTAGTTTGTTTATTTTTTATAGTGTCAGGGAACCCGCCGTTTATTACCGAATAAAGGTTTAGCCCCCCGATCGCCCGGCGGCGATATGCGTCGCCCCAGGCAGCGTCAAATTAGCGCCAGTACCGCTAACACCCACACACGCAGCATGCGCCTCCCTTAGTGGTATAGTATCTGAACGGATCAATATCTGATCCGATCAGATCTATACTAGCGTCCCCAGCAGTTTAGGGTTCCCAAAAACGCAGTGTTAGCGGGATCAGCCCAGATACCTGCTAGCACCTGCGTTTTGTGCCTCCGCCCAGCCCACCCAAGTGCAGTATCGATCGATCACTGTCACTTACAAGGCACTAAACGCATAACTGCAGCGTTCGCAGAGTCAGGCCTGATCCCTGCGATCGCTAACAGTTTTTTTGGTAGCATTTTGGTGAACTGGCAAGCACCAGCCCCAGGCAGCGTCAGGGTAGCGCCAGTACGGCTAACACCCACGCACGCACCGTACACCTCCCTTAGTGGTATAGTATCTGAACGGATCAATATCTGATCCGATCAGATCTATACTAGCGTCCCCAGCAGTTTAGGGTTCCCAAAAACGCAGTGTTAGCGGAATCAGCCCAGATACCTGCTAGCACCTGCGTTTTGCCCCTCCGCCCGGCCCAGCCCAGCCCACCCAAGTGCAGTATCGATCGATCACTGTCACTTACAAAACACTAAACGCATAACTGCAGCGTTCGCAGAGTCAGGCCTGATCCCTGCGATCGCTAACAGTTTTTTTTGTAGCGTTTTGGTGAACTGGCAAGCACCAGCCCCAGGCAGCGTCAGATTAGCGCCAGTACCGCTAACACCCACGCACGCACTGTACACCTCCCTTAGTGGTATAGTATCTGATCGCATCAATATCTGATCCGATTAGATCTATACTAGCGTCACCAGCAGTTTAGGGTTCCCAAAAACGCAGTGTTAGCGGGATCAGCCCAGATACCTGCTAGCACCTGCGTTTTGCCCCTCCGCCCGGCCCAGCCCAGCCCACCCAAGTGCGGTATCGATCGATCACTGTCACTTACAAAACACTAAACGCATAACTGCAGCGTTCGCAGAGTCAGGCCTGATCCCTGCGATCGCTAACAGTTTTTTGGTAGCGTTTTGGTGAACTGGCAAGCGCCAGCGGCCTAGTACACCCCGGTCGTAGTCAAACCAGCACTACAGTAACACGTGGTGACGTGGCGAGTCCCATAAGTGCAGTTCAAGCTGGTGAGGTGGCAAGCACAAGTAGTGTCCCGCTGCCACCAAAAAGACAAACACAGGCCCGTCGTGCCCATAGTGCCCTTCCTGCTGCATTCGCCAATCCTAATTGGGAACCCACCGCTTCTGCAGCGCCCGTACTTCCCCCATTCACATCCCCAACCAAATGCAGTCGGCTGCATGAGAGGCATTTTTATGTCCTCCCGAGTACCCCTACCCAGCGAACCCCCCAAAAAAGATGTCGTGTCTGCAGCAAGCGCGGATATAGGCGTGACACCCGCTATTATTGTCCCTCCTGTCCTGACAATCCTGGTCTTTGCATTGGTGAATGTTTTGAACGCTACCATTCACTAGTTGAGTATTAGCGTAGGGTACAGCATTGCACAGACTAGGCACACTTTCACAGGGTCTCCCAAGATGCCATCGCATTTTGAGAGACCCGAACCTGGAACCGGTTACCGTTATAAAAGTTAGTTACAAAAAAAAGTGTAAAAAAAAAAAAAAAATATGAAATAAAAAAAAATAGTTGTTGTTTTATTGTTCTCTCTCTCTCTATTCTCTCTCTCTATTGTTCTGCTCTTTTTTACTGTATTCTATTCTGCAATGTTTTATTGTTATTGTTATTGTTATTGATTGTTATTGTTATTGTTATTGTTATTGTTATTGATTGTTATTGTTATTGTTATTGTTATTGATTGTTATTGTTATTGTTATTATGTTTTATCATGTTTGTTTTTCAGGTGTGTAATTATTTACACTTTACTGTGCTTTATTGTTAACCATTGTTAACCATTTTTTTGTCTTCAGGTACGCCATTCACGACTTTGAGTGGTTATACCAGAATGATGCCTGCAGGTTTAGGTATCATCTTGGTATCATTCTTTTCAGCCAGCGGTCGGCTTTCATGTAAAAGCAATCCTAGCGGCTAATTAGCCTCTAGACTGCTTTTACAAGCCGTGGGAGGGAATGCCCCCCCCCCCCCACCGTCTTCCGTGTTTTTCTCTGGCTCTCCTGTCTCAACAGGGAACCTGAGAATGCAGCCGGTGATTCAGCCAGCTGACCATAGAGCTGATCAGAGACCAGAGTGGCTCCAAACATCTCTATGGCCTAAGAAACCGGAAGCTACGAGTATTTCATGACTTAGATTTCGCCGGATGTAAATAGCGCCATTGGGAAATTGGGGAAGCATTTTATCACACCGATCTTGGTGTGGTCATTTGCTTTGAGGGCAGAGGAGAGATCTAGGGTCTAATAGACCACAATTTTTTCAAAAAAGAGTACCTGTCACTACCTATTGCTATCATAGGGGATATTTACATTCCCCGAGATAACAATAAAAATGATTAAAAAAAAAAATATGAAAGGAACAGTTTAAAAGTAAGATTAAAAAAGCAAAAAAATAATAAAGAAAAAAAAAAAAAAAAAAAAAAACACCCCTGTCGCCCCCTGCTCTCGCGCTAAGGCGAACGCAAGCGGCGGTCTGTCGTCAAACGTAAACAGCAATTGCACCATGCATGTGAGGTATCACCGCGAAGGCCAGATCGAGTGCAGTAATTTTTCCAGTAGACCTCCTCTGTAAATCTAAAGTGGTAACCTGTAAAGGCTTTTGAAGGCTTTTAAACATGTATTTATTTTGTTGCCACTGCACGTTTGTGCGCAATTTTAAAGCATGTCATGTTTGGTATCCATGTACTCGGCCTGAGATCATCTTTTTTATTTCATCAAACATTTGGGCAATATAGCGTGTTTTAGTGCATTAAAATTAAAAAAAGTGTGTTTTTTCCCCAAAAAATGCGTTTGAAAAATCGCTGCGCAATTACTGTGTGAAAAAAAAAAATGAAACACCCACCATTTTAATCTGTAGGGCATTTGCTTTAAAAAAATATATAATGTTTGGGGGTTCAAAGTAATTTTTTTGCAAAAAAAAAAAACTTTTTCATGTAAACAATAAGTGTCAGAAAGGGCTTTGTCTTCAAGTGGTTAGAAGAGTGGGTGATGTGTGACATAAGCTTCTAAATGTTGTGCATAAAATGCCAGGACAGTTCAAAACCCCCCCAAATGACCCCATTTTGGAAAGTAGACACCCCAAGCTATTTGCTGAGAGGCATGTCGAGTCCATGGAATATTTTATATTGCAACACAAGTTGCGGGAAAGAGACAAATTTTTTTTTTTTTTTTTTTTTTTGCACAAAGTTGTCACTAAATGATATATTGCTCAAACATGCCATGGAAATATATGAAATTACACCCCAAAATACATTCTGCTGCTTCTCCTGAGTACGGGGATACCACATGTGTGAGACTTTTTGGGAGCCTAGCCGCGTACGGGACCCCGAAAACCAAGCACCGCCTTCAGGCTTTCTAAGGGCGTGAATTTTTGATTTCACTCTTCACTGCCTATCACAGTTTCGGAGGCCATGGAATGCCCAGGTGGCACAAAACCCCCCCAAATGACCCCATTTTGGAAAGTAGACACCCCAAGCTATTTGCTGAGAGGTATAGTGAGTATTTTGCAGACCTCACTTTTTGTCACAAAGTTTTGAAAATTGAAAAAAGAAAAAAAAAAATGTTTTTTCTTGTCTTTCTTCATTTTCAAAAACAAATGAGAGCTGCAAAATACTCACCATGCCTCTCAGCAAATAGCTTGGGGTGTCTACTTTCCAAAATGGGGTCATTTGGGGGGGTTTTGTGCCACCTGGGCATTCCATGGCCTCCGAAACTGTGATAGGCAGTAAAGAGTGAAATCAAAAATTTTCACCCTTAGAAATCCTGAAGGCAGTGATTGGTTTTTGGGGTCCAGTACGCGGCTAGGCTCCCAAAAAGTCCCACACATGTGGTATCCCCATACTCAGGAGAAGCAGCTAAATGTATTTTGGGGTGCAATTCCACATATGCCCATGGCCTGTGTGAGCAATATATCATTTAGTGACAACTTTATGAAAAAAAAAAAAAAAAAAAAAAAAAAGTGTCACTTTCCCGCAACTTGTGTCAAAATATAAAATATTCCATGGACTCAATATGCCTCTCAGCAAATAGCTTGGGGTGTCTACTTTCCAAAATGGGGTCATTTTGGGGGGTTTTGTGCCACCTGGGCATTCCATGGCCTCCGAAACTGTGATAGGCAGTGAAGAGTGAAAGCAAAAATTTACACCCTTAGAAATCCTGAAGGCGGTGATTGGTTTTCGGGGCCCCGTACGCGGCTAGGCTCCCAAAAAGTCCCACACATGTGGTATCCCCATACTCAGGAGAAGCAGCTAAATGTATTTTGGGGTGCAATTCCACATAGGCCCATGGCCTGTGTGAGCAATATATCATTTAGTGACGACTTTTTGTAAATATTTTTTTTTTTTTTTTTTTTTGTCATTTTTCAATCACTTGGGACAAAAAAAATAAATATTCAATGGGTTCAACATGCCTCCCAGCAATTTCCTTGGGGTGTCTACTTTCCAAAATGGGGTCATTTGGGGGGGTTTTGTACTGCCCTGCCATTTTAGCACCTCAAGAAATGACATAGGCAGTCATAAACTAAAAGCTGTGTAAATTCCAGAAAATGTACCCTAGTTTGTAGACGCTATAACTTTTGCGCAAACCAATAAATATACGCTTATTGACATTTTTTTTACCAAAGACATGTGGCCGAATACATTTTGGCCTAAATGTATGACTAAAATTTAGTTTATTGGATTTTTTTTATAACAAAAAGTAGAAAATATCATTTTTTTTCAAAATTTTCGGTCTTTTTCCGTTTATAGCGCAAAAAATAAAAACCGCAGAGGTGATCAAATACCATCAAAAGAAAGCTCTATTTGTGGGAAGAAAAGGACGCAAATTTCGTTTGGGTACAGCATTGCATGACCGCGCAATTAGCAGTTAAAGCGACGCAGTGCCAAATTGGAAAAAGACCTCTGGTCCTTAGGCAGCATAATGGTCCGGGGCTCAAGTGGTTAATGATGCTTAAAGTAAAAAAAAAAAAGTGAAATATTCCTTTAAATATCGTACCTGGGGGGTGTCTATAGTATGCCTGTAAAGTGACGCGTGTTTCCCATGTTTAGAACAGTCCCTGCACCAAATGTCATTTTTAAAGGAAAAAATCTCATTTAAAACTGCTTGCGGGTTTAATGTCATGTCGGGTCATGGCAATATGGATGAAAATCAGTGAGACAAACGGCATGGGTACCCCCCAGTCCATTACCAGGCCCTTTGGGTCTTGTATGGATATTAAGGGGAACCCCGCACCCAAATTAAAATAAGGAAAGGTCCCTATATACTCTGAACAGCAGTATTCAGGCGGTGCAAACAAGACAGGGACTGTAGGTTTGTTGTTAAGTAGAATCTGTTTGTAATTTTGAACATTTTTAATGTGTTTAGCTCCAGCCAAAAAATCTTTTCTAAGCTTTTTGGAAAACATAGGGAAGGGTTATCACCCCTGTGACATTTGTTTTGCGTCTTTCCTCCTCTTCAGAAGATTTCACCTCACTTTTTTGTCCCAATGAAAAATGTTTTTGGAAAATTTGGGTTTTTTTGTGGAACAAGGATTGGAAAGCATCAGTGGAAAGGAGAAATTGTTTTCCCATATTAACTCTTACAGGAGAGAATTTCCCTTCCTTAGGGGTAGATTTCATCTCACTTCCTGTTGTCTCCTTCCGTTTGCAAGTAGGAGTCGTTTGTAAGTTAGATGTTTGAAAGTAGGGTCCTGCCCTATATACTCAGCAGAAATTTGGGCCTTAGGTGTTGCTGTGGCCAAAACACTGTAAGCCCTCACAGGGCCCTGCTGTGAAATATTAGATCAAGAATTGTAATTACATGCCCCTGTTGAACAGGAGCTGAAAAATTAGGCCTTAGGCACTGGTGCTGGTGCCACAACACTGCAACCCCTCACAGACACTCTAGTTGGAACGCAGGAACGAGCCCTGCTGCAAAGTATTGCATCAAAAATTGTAATTACACGCCCCTGTTAGACAGGGGCAGAAAAATTGGGTCTTAGGCACTGGTGCTGGTGCCACAACACTGCAACCCCTCACAGACACTCTAGTTGAAACGCAGGAACAAGCCCTGCTGCAAAGTATTGCATCAAAAATTGTAATTACACGCCCCTGTTAGACAGGGGCTGAAAAATTGGGTCTTAGGCACTGGTGCTGGTGCCACAACACTGCAACCCCTCACAGACACTCTAGTTGGAATGCAGGAACGAGCCCTGCTGCAAAGTATTACATCAAAAATTGTAATTACACGCCCCTGTTAAACAGGGGCTGAAAAATTGTGCCTTAGGCACTGGTGGTGGCGCCCAGAACCAAAAATGTTCTTACAAGCTATCAGCGTGATGATTGAGGAGGAAGAGGATAATTACTCAGGGATAGTCACTCAGCATCAGCATAGGCAGTCTTTGAAGGGATCTGAGATTTCAAAAAAAATTATTCGGTTACATCTGCATCAGGTGCTTGGTAGCTGGTGGTGATCCAAGACTGATTCATTTTTATGAAGGTCAGCCGATCGACCGAGTCGGTGGACAGACGCACCCTGTGATCGGTTACCACGCCTCCAGCAGCACTGAATGTGCGTTCCGAAAGAACGCTGGATGCAGGACAGGCCAGTAGCTCAATTGCATACTGTGCAAGCTCTGGCCAGTGATCCATCCTCAAGACCCAGTAACCCAGAGGATTTTCGGTGGGAAAGGTGTCCAAGTCTGATCTTGCCCCTAGGTATTCCTGCACCATGTAAAACAGACGCTGGCGATGGTTGCTGGAACCGATCATACCTTGGGGCTGCGGACCAAAAAATTGTCTGAACGCATCGGTCAGACGGCCACCTTCTCCACCGCTCCTTCTTTGACTGACCGAAGCCTCAGCAACACGTTGTCCAGAAACAGGAGTTTGTAACCTCCCAGTCTCTGGGAACGCGTTGCACAGACCTTTCTGCAAGGCCTCCCGAAGATGTTTCATCCTCTGCTCCCTCTGCGATGGCAAGATAAGGTCCGCAACCTTACCCTTGTAACGTGGATCAAGGAGGGTTGCCAGCCAGTATTGGTCCTTCTCCTTGATACCACGAATACGAGGATCCTTACGCAGGCTTTGCAGGATCAGGGAGGCCATGCAGCGTAGGTTTGCTGAGGCATTCGGTCCGGAGTCCTCTGGGTCACTAAGGACAACAACGTCCGCAGCCACCTCCTCCCAGCCACGTACAAGTCCATGTGTTCCTTGGGACTGATCCCTTAAAGACTGCTGATGCTGAGTGCCAGGCTCCACCTCCATACTGACACAATCTTCCTCCTCCTCCTCCTCCTCCTCCTCGTCCTCTTCCTGTGTGATCGGCGGGCACGCAGGAACACTGTCTGGATAAAGGGGGCCTTGAGAGCTAAGGAAGTCCTCCTCTTCCTGCCTCTGTTCTGCCTCAAGTGCCCTGTCCATTATTCCACGCAGCGTGTGCTCCAACAGGTGGACAAGGGGGACAGTGTCACTGATGCATGCACTGTCAGTGCTCACCATCCTCGTGGCCTCCTCGAATGGTGACAGGACAGTGCATGCATCCCTGATCATGGCCCACTGGCGTGGGGAAAAAAAACCAAGGTCCCCTGACCCTGTCCTGGTGCCATAGTCGCACAGGTACTCATTGATGGCCCTCTGCTGCGTGTGCAGCCGCTGCAGCATGGCCAACGTCGAGTTCCACCTGGTGGGCATGTCACAGATTAGGCGGTTCTTGGGCAGGTTAAACTCCTTTTGGAGGTCCGTCAGCCGAGCACTGGCATTATATGACCGGCGGAAATGCACAGAGACTTTCCTGGCCTGCCTCAGGACATCCTGTAAGCCCGGGTACCTGCCCAAGAACCGCTGCACCACCAAGTTAAGGACGTGAGCCAAACAGGGCACATGGGTCAGTTGTCCCTGTCGGAGGGCAGAGAGGAGGTTGGTGCCATTGTCGCAAACCACCATTCCTGCCTTAAGTTGGCGTGGCGTCAACCACCTCTGAACCTGCCCCTGCAGAGCTGACAGAACCTCTGCCCCAGTGTGGCTCCTGTCCCCCAAGCACACCAGCTCAAGCACCGCATGGCATCTTTTGGCCTGCGTACTTGCGTAGCCCCTTGAACGCCTACGGAGCACCGCTGGTTCCGAGGAAGAGGCCATGGAGGAAGAAGAAGAGGAGGGGGTGGAGGAGAGAGGTGTGTCACAATCAGCATTTTGGAGGCGTGGTGGCGGAACAACCTCCAACACTACTGCACCTTGTCCTGCATCCTTCCCAGCTGCCAGCAGAGTCACCCAATGCGCCGTGAAACTTAAGTAACGTCCCTGTCCATGCCTGCTGGACCATGAGTCAGCGGTAATATGCACCTTACCGCTGACCGCCCTGTCCAGCGAGGCATGGACATTGCCTTCCACATGCCGGTAGAGAGCCGGAATCGCCTTCCGTGAGAAAAAGTGGCGTTTGGGTACCTGCCACTGAGGAACCGCACATTCCACAAACTCACGGAAGGGGGCAGAGTCTACCAACTGAAAAGGCAGCAGTTGAAGTGCTAGCAATTTTGCCAAGCTAGCATTCAACCGCTGGGCATGTGGATGGCTGGGAGCAAACTTCTTTCGGCGGTGCAGCAGCTGGGGCAGGGAAATTTGCCTGGTACAATCTGACGTCGGTGTACCAAAAGCAGATTGCCCACAAGTACTTGGCTGTGACACACCTAATTCTACACCTTCATTCCTCTCACTGCAGGTCGCAGAGAGGACTGAAGGTCTAGTGGGGTTGGAAATCTCAGCTGATGAGGAGCAAGGAGAGATCGTCTTTGTTCTTTGGTGTGGGTCTTTTAGATACGCTTGCCAACGAACTGCATGGCAGGTCAACATATGTCTGGTCAAGCATGTGGTACCCAAGCGGGAGATGTTTTGGCCACGCGAGATACGCTTGAGACATATGTTGCAAATAGCAGCGGTGCGATCTGATGCACTCGTCTCAAAAAAGGCCCACACCAAAGAACTTTTTGAATAACGCGCAGAGACTGCAGCGCCCTGCACATGTGGAGCTTTGGGGTGTGATGCAGTCAATGTGCTGCCCTTAGGCTGGCCCCTGGAGGGCATCCTGCCTAGTTGGTGATGTGCCACCTCCTCCTCCTCCTCCTCCTCCTCCTCCTCTCTCCTATCAGGCACCCACGTTGAGTCAGTGACCTCATCATCCCCTCCCTCCTCATCACTGGAGCAAACCTGGCAGTATGCTGCAGCAGGGGGAGCATGACTGCCAGATTGCTGTCCTTCTTGGGCACCCCCTCTGTCCGTGCTCATGTTACTGCCTTCATTGAGCTCAGTATCATCATCAGAGCCTTCCAAACGCTGGGCATCCTCCTGGAGCATGTACCCAACACTGTGGTCAAACAGTTCGAGGGAATCCTCATGAGGACATGGTGGAGCTAGGGAAGGAGTCACTGATGACATTGAGCTGAGGGAAGAGGCCGCTGCTTTGCCAGACAAAGCACCCTGGGCATGGGTGAGAGAGGATGAGGAGGATGAGGACGGCTTGGTCATCCACTCGACCAAGTCTTCCGCATGTTGCGGCTCAACACGGCCAGCTGCCGAAAAAAAGGCCAAGCGTGTCCCATGGCCACGTGCTGATGAGGATGCACCGTCTCCACGACCAGCACTAGACACAGAGCCTGCTTGCCCTCTCTTATTGGCTTGTGACTGTCTGCCTCTCCTTCTTGGCCTTCCAGACATACTAATGGCCTGTAGCTGCACTAAGCTGGGATAGAACACCTGTAATTTTCTTCAGGTAGCTTTATATACTGTAACCAGACAAGCCTGCCTGTCAGTAGGAAGATAACAGGAACGGATCTAGCTGAACACTGTGAGCAGGACGTACTGCACTAAATGTATATAGCAGGAACGGATCTAGCTGAACACTGTGAGCAGGACGCACTGCACTGAATGTAAATACCAGGAACGGATCTAGCTGAACACTGTGAGCAGGACGCACTGCACTGAATGTAAATAGCAGGAACGGATCTAGCTGAACACTGTGAGCAGGACGCACTGCACTGAATGTAAATAGCAGGAACGGATCTAGCTGAACACTGTGAGCAGGACGCACTGCACTGAATGTAAACAGCAGGAACGGATGTAGCTGAACACTGTGAGCAGGACGCACTGCACTGAATGTAAATAGCAGGAACGGATCTAGCTGAACACTGTGAGCAGGACGCACTGCACTGAATGTAAATAGCAGGAACGGATGTAGCTGAACACTGTGAGCAGGACGCACTGCACTAAATGTAAATACCAGGAACGGATCTAGCTGAACACTGTGAGCAGGACGCACTGCACTGAATGTAAATAGCAGGAACGGATCTAGCTGAACACTGTGAGCAGGACGCACTGCACTGAATGTAAATAGCAGGAACGGATCTAGCTGAACACTGTGAGCAGGACGCACTGCACTGAATGTAAATAGCAGGAACGGATCTAGCTGAACACTGTGAGCAGGACGCACTGCACTGAATGTAAATAGCAGGAACGGATCTAGCTGAACACTGTGAGCAGGACGCACTGCACTGAATGTAAATAGCAGGAACGGATCTAGCTGAACACTGTGAGCAGGACGCACTGCACTGAATGTAAATAGCAGGAACGGATCTAGCTGAACACTGTGAGCAGGACGCACTGCACTGAATGTAAATAGCAGGAACGGATCTAGCTGAACACTGTGAGCAGGACGCACTGCACTGAATGTAAATAGCAGGAACGGATCTAGCTGAACACTGTGAGCAGGACGCACTGCACTGAATGTAAATAGCAGGAACGGATCTAGCTGAACACTGTGAGCAGGACACACTGCACTAAATGTAAATAGTCTAGATAGAAGATAACAGGAACGGATCTAGCTAAACTGAATACAGTGTATATATATATATGCAACACCTGGGATGCATATATATACACAATACACTGTAAGTGCAGCTAACTGACTGACTGTTCTGCCTAATCTATCTAACTCAAATCAAATGACACTGTCTCTCTCTCTCTCTATCTCTCAGCACACCGGAACACACACTACACAGGGACGCCGTGCAGGCGGCCTTATATAGTGTGGGGTGTGTACTAAATCCCCTGAGCCATAATTGGCCAAAGCCACCCTGGCTTTGGCCAATTACAGCTCTCTCTACTGACGGCGCTGTGATTGGCCAAGCATGCGGGTCATAGTGCATGCTTGGCCAATCATCAGCCAGCAATGCACTGCGATGCCGCAGTGAATTATGGGCCGTGACGCGCCACACGAATTTGGCGCGAACGGCCCATATCGTTCGCAATTCGACGGACGGTCGAACAGCCGATGTTCGAGTCGAACATGGGTTCGACTCGAACACGAAGCTCATCCCTAATTGCAGGTATCCAGTATTAGTAAAATATACCAACCTTGACAGACAGTAGGGATGAGCCGAACACCCCCCAGTTCGGTTCACAGTAGAACATGCGAACAGGCAAAAAATTTGTGTGAATGTGCGAACACTGTTAAAGTCTATGGGACGCGAACATGAAAAATCAAAAGTGCTCATTTTAAAGGCTTATATGCAAGTTATTTCCATAAAAAGTTTTCTGGGACCCGGGTCCTGCCCCAGGCGACATGTATCAATGCAAAAAAAAGTTTTTAAAAAAGTTGTTTTTTCGGGTGCAGTGATTTTAATAATGCTTAAAGTGAAATAATAAAAATGAAATAAATATAAATATCATGCCTCTGGGTGTCCTTAGTATGCCTGTAAAGTAGCGTATCTTTCCCATGTTTATAACAGTGCCATAGCAAAATTACATTTCTAAAGGAAAAAATGTCATACAAAACTGCTCACGACTGTAATGTATTGTCGGATCCTGGCAATATAGATAAAAATACCCAAAATACCACAAAAAAAAGGTGTGGATGTTCCCCCCAAAATCCATACCAGGCCCTTCAAGTCTGGAAATGACCACAGACTTTTATGGCATGTCTCAGGAGATCTTATAAGCCTGGGTACACGGTCAAGAGATGCTGCAACACCAAATTCAGGACGTGTGCCAAACATGGGTCAAGTATCCCTGTCGAAGGGCGGAGAGAAGGTTGGTGCCATTGTCACATATAACCATTCCTGGCTGAAGCTGGCGTGGCATCAACCACCTCTGAACCTGCCCCTGCAGAGCTGACAGAACGTCTGCCCCAGTGTGGCTCCTGTCCCCTAGGCAGACCAACTTAAGCACCAAATGGTATCTTTTAGCCTGAGCACTTCTGGTTCAGAGGACAATTCTGCAGAAGAGGCCATAGAGGAAGAAGAGGAGGAGGGAGGGGAGCATACAGATGTTGTGGCAGAATCACCACCAGCTTTTTGGAGGCGTGATGGTGGAACAAGCTCCAACACTGAATCCTGTCCTGCATCCTTCCCAGCTGCCAGCAGAGTTACCCAGTGCACCGTGAGGGAAAGGTAACGTTCCTGCCCATGTCTGCTGGACCATGAGTCAGCAGAAATATGAACCTTACTCCTGACCGCCTCTTCCAATTAGGCCAAAACATTGCCTTCCACATGCCGGTAGAGAGCCGGAATGGCCTTACATGAAAAGAAATGCTGTTTTGGAACCTGCCACTGTGGTACAGCACATGCCAAAAATTCATGAAAGGGGGCAGAGTCGACCAGCTGAAATATCAGCAGTTGCAGTGCTAGCCATTTGGCCAAGCTAGCATTTATACATGAGTATATGGATGGCTGGGACCGGTTCAGAAACTAGGGTAGGGAAGTTTGCCTGCTGAAATCAATTGGTGGTGTACTGCTAGCAGATTGGCTGCAAGTACTTGTGACACCTATTGCTATACTTTCATTCTTTTAAGTGCAGGTTTTTGAGAGAACTGGAGGTAGAGTAGGGTTGGAGATCCCAGATGAGAAGCAAGGAGAAGACCGCCTTTTTCTATGATGTGGGTCTTTCAAGTGCTGTTGCCAACAGACTGCATGGCAGGTCATCATTTGGTCAAGCATGTGGTGCCCAAGCGGCTGCTGTTCTGGCCACGCTTGATCCGCTACAGACATAGGTTGCAAAACTTTCCTCCTCTCTTCTCTCAGGCACCCAAGTATAGTCAGTGACCTCATCATCCCCTCCCTCCTCGTCACTGGAGCAAACATGGCAGTATGCTGCAGCTGGGGGAACATGACTGCCAATTTTTTATCCTTCTGTGGCACCCCCTCTCTCTAGACTCATGTTACTCCCTTCCTCAACCTGGGAACCGACATTGGAGCCTTCAAATCGCTGCGCATCCTCCAGCAGCATGTAACCGAAAACTGTGGTTGAATAATTCTGGGGACTTCTCCATGCATGATGGTGGTGCTACGGAAGGAGTGACTGTGGACAAGGAGCCCGTGGAATAGGCCACTTTGGCAGCTGTGTTGGAAGGCAAACTCTGAGCCTGGGTGACAGAGGATGAGGAGGATGAGGATGGCTCCGTTATCCATTCCACCAACTATTCTGTATGTTGTGGCTCAATAACACGGCCAGCAGCAGCAGGAAAAAAGGACAAGCTTGCCCCACAGCCACCTGCAGAGTATGTACCACGTCCACAACAACCACTGTTGACTGTAGACACAGAGCTGCTTGCCCATTTTTAGTGGCTTGTGAGCGGCTGCCTCTCCTTGGTGGTGGCCTTCCAGACATGATTTTTTTTGGTAACACTGCACTACACTGTATTATATACAGTGTACACCGCCTGAAGTGTATTACAAACTATACACCACCAAATGCAATATATATATATATATATATATAGACTGCACTGAATGCAGAGTATATATATATATATATATATATATATATATATATATATACACCGCCTGAAGTGTATTAGAAACTGTACACACTATATTAGATACTGTGTACACTGCCTGCACTATATTAGAACCTGTACAACAGCTGCACTGTATTATATACTGTGTACACCACCTGAAGTGTATTAGAAACTGTGCACACTGCATTAGATACTGTGTACACCGCCTGCACTGTATTAGAAACTATACACCACTGAATGCACTGTATATATAGGCTATAGGCTTCACTGAATGCAGAGTGTATATATATATATATATATATATATATATATATATATTAATAAACTGCCTGTATCGCTTATTTCGCAACATTAGATGGAAGGTCCATTTTCTTCATAGACCAGTTGTCCCTAATGATATATCTGAAGGGAGGTTGAGTAATAAAAGTCTGGGACTAGTTATGAAATCCAAATCTGTCCCCCCCACCACTTATGCACCTGTTGAGATGTTTGCACAGGAAGTCACCCGAGATGTGAAACGTATAATACAACAAGTGGACTTTAGAGACCATATACCTAACAACTTGTCCCCTAATGAAAAAATCACGCTACGGGAACTAACCAAACGGAAAGATATTATTTGCAAACCCGCTGATAAAGGGGGTTCGGTAGTCATTATGGACCCCCAGGCATATGAGAATGAGATTAAGCGACAATTAGAGGATGACACAGTTTACAAACCACTACAATCCGATCCCACATGGAGTATCAGAAAGATCTTGGAAAGTATTGTCAAACCAGCACTCAAGGAAGGGTTAATTTCACATGATTTATATGAATTTCTGTTACCAACACACACCCGTATTCCGGTCTTGTATATACTTCCTAAGATCTATAAGGACCAATACTCTCCACCGGGTCGCCCGATTGTATCGGGGAGAGATTCCATTTTCGTACCCACAGCCAAATTATTGAATAAAGTGCTATCGCCTTTGGTGAAAACCACCCCATCCTATATCAAGGACTCTGGTGACTTTTTAACGAAAATTGGGAGTCTATCAGAAACCCAGGATGAATATATTCTTGTCACTTGGGATGTGACAAGTTTATATACATCAATTCCTCATGTGGCGGGCATTGAAGCAGCATTGAACCTAATTAGGAACTGTCATGAATACTCGGAAGCTCAGATTGCCTTTTTTGAAAAGCTGTTTAAGTTAATCTTGTATAATAATTATTTTCTTTTCAGGGATCGCTATTATGTGCAATTGACGGGGGTTGCTATGGGTTCTAATGTTGCCTCGCCATATGCCTGTTTATTTATGCATGATTTTGAGCAAAGACATATTTTTGTTAATTATCTTTTTCGTGAATATTGCGCCACCTGGTGGCGCTATATAGATGACATTTTTGCCATATGGCGGGGCAACATTGAATCACTTAAAATCTTTGATGAGATGATCAATGGTATCTCACCGAATATTCAGTTTAAAATCCATATTGGTGGTGATTCTGTTCCCTTCTTAGATATACGGGCATATATAAAACAAGGACGGATCGAAACTGACATATACACGAAACCCACAGATAGGAACCAGTTACTCAGATATGATAGCTATCATCCCCCCCACGTCTTTAGTTCTATTGTTAGAAGTCAACTTCTCAGGGTGATGCGGATTGTGAGTGATATCAGAACAAGAGATCAGAGACTAGACGAAATGTGCTGCAAATTTAAAGAACGGGGTTACCCAGAAGGTCTAATTAAACATGAACTAAATAAAATCTTGCATCCCACCGAGATCTCCAATAAGAAAAGATATTCATCTGATAAACCTAGGATTCCATTTGTCTTTCAGTTTAACAGTTGTAGCGATAAGATCTTTAATGTATTGAGAAAACACTGGACGATACTTAAACGATCATATCCTCAGATAGAGGAGTTCCAATTAACTCCCATGAAATCTTATCGGCGCAATAAAACCCTGCGCGATCTTTTGGTACGATCTGGATTTAAACCAGATAGGCAGGAGGAGAGAAGAATGACTTTTCTTGGCAGTAAAAGGAAGGGGTGTTACCCATGCCTTAATTGCATTCAATGTAATCTAATGATTAAGGGTAACATTTTTACTCATCCCAGGACCAATAATAAAATAATGATTAATGGTTTTCACACCTGTCAGTCATCATATGTGATTTACATTCTCACATGTCCTTGCAATCTTCTCTATGTGGGGGAAACGACCCAAAAAATTAAAGACCGTATCGCACAACATCGCAGTACTATTAGACATCCCCAACCAGGTCTTCCTGTATCGCGTCATTTTTTAGAAATGGGACACAAAGACACCGATTTAAGATTTAAGGTGTTGGAGGAGATTCCTCACGACAAAAGAGGGGGTGATAGGATTTTGAAATTGAAAAGACGTGAAGTATGGTGGATAAATAAATTACAGTCCTTACATCCTGATGGTATGAACAAGGATTATGATTTATATCTATTTATGTAGGAGTTTTTGTAGTACATTAATGCAAAGAAGTTAGAGTATATTCATGTACTTTATCTTTATAGATCGATCAGTAGGAGCCCCCGTTGGGAATACTAGATAGCAGAATATCAGCTGGAGCCTATGAAGAAATTTGAGATATGATCAAGAATAATGAAATATGTGAAAAATAATTGGAAAGATATAATTAATTAAACGAGAGAATTTAGTCAGTTCATCATGTTTATGCTGATGATACATGATACGCAGTAGGATGTATCTGTTGTAAATATGTTTATATTAGATAATTTAGGATGGTTTACTGGAATTAGATTCATGTAGCAGGGCGAAATGTTTGATCAAGTATAGAGATTTTCATGATGGATAATTAGTTAAGTGAACACAGGTGTGTACTGGACTGGGTGTTGATAAGAGAACATGATGTGGTGTAGCTTTTCACACAGCCAGAAAAGCCTGACGAAGAGCAACTTGCGCTCGGAACTGTACAGTGGCTTGCTTACATTTTGAAATATGTTATGGAATAACTTTCAGTAAAAGGACACTTTTTGCATCAAGCATCGTTCCACGTATTTTTTTCTATATATATATACTGTGTACACTGCCTGCACTGTATTGGAAACTGTACAACGGCCGCACTGTATTATGTACTGTGTACATCACCAAAAGTGTATTAGAAACTGTACATCCTGTATTATATACTGTGTAGAGTGTAGTGTATTAGAATATTAGAAACTATACACCACCGAATGCACTGTATATGCAAGCTACACTAAATGCAGAATATATATATAATATTATATTATATTATATTATATTTTGATACACCGCCTGAAGTGTATTATATACTGTACACTGCCAAATGCACTGTATATATACTCTACACTGAATGCTATACTGTATATACTAGACTGTGTGTGTGTGTGTGCATATATAGTATACACTGCATATATAGTCAATGCTAAATGCAGAGTGTAACGGATCCCCGTTGCATTCCGCTTGATTGCTTCCTTCAGTACAAAGCTTCCTCCAATCTGGACCTTCAGATATCTGATTTTTAGAGCCGAATATTGTAACCAAGATCCAGTCGAGACTAGCTCAGTTACACAGCTTTAACATGGACTGTTTATTTTGAGAACTCACACAAATATATACGCCAGAATGACAATACAAAATGTAACCAGAAACCTAATTAACATGAGCTAATTATATAATCATTTAGAAGCCTAGGTGACTCAGAGGCATGATCGTTCAGGACAGACTTGCCATCTGTTAGCTCAGAAGACACAAAACACGTTATCATAAATATAAACACAGCAAACCTTCTCACAATAGTAGAAGCTAATTACAATTAACAATACAAACAGGGATCTCCCCCCTCCTCAGCCTAGTAGGAAACAAACTATAGTAGGCTGTCTCCTACTCAGTTCTAGAGGCCTGTGATTAGCTCTTTACATATATATCCTGGGAGATACTGTGGATAAATATTACTGTTATATTTAAGTAAAACCTTCTCATTTTCCATTAAACATCTATCCATCACTTTTCTCATTCACCCTGTGCCCCTAACGGACACAGGGAGACTTAGACATAGGAGGTGCATGGGGAGCTGAAAAAGGGTTTCCCAACCTCTCCAAGGAATTCTGGGTTCCACAGGCCTTCCCATCACATTTCTCCCCTTTTTGGCAGAAGATTAACATAGGAGACCCCAGGAGGGTTGTTCCCTAAGCTTGCTATGACATTTGTGCTGAACAAGCATAAAGTCAATTGGATACGGTGAATGTCTGGCACGGAGCACTTTGGGCTTGTTTACACTTGCTTCATAACATGGCTTCAGAAACTTTTTTTAAAGCTCTCTGAATGCCAGTCAAAACCCCTGTCAATAAATAAAATAGTTAACTTACAGTCCAGTTTACACCTTGTGTTTGCTTTGCTTTGGCTTTGCTTCAAAAATTATACCCCATGTCGATTTAGTGGTGCTTCAAAGCATCTTCAAAGCCTCCATAGAAATCTATGACACAGTTTGCCTGAAGAGCCTGTAGCTTTTGAAAGTGTTTTAATTCAACTTTAGCTTTGCTTTGTTTTGGAGAAATTGCAGGTATGATATATCAACACACACACACACAGGGCATCTGCCAAGCTTCATTAAAGCCTTAAAAAAGCACCACAGAATCATCATCGAAGCACCACCAAAGCATAATCGAAGCTCAACTGAAGCATCATCGAAGCATCAAAAACACATCAAAAAAGCATGTTGAAGAGGTAGGCACTTTAATGTGTATTGAAGTCGAAGCAAGTGTAAATGAGCCCTAAGAGCTCTATATGAGCATGGAGCACTTTCATCTGCACAATGAAGCACTTTATAATGGAGGATAATAGTTTTTGATGGACTTATGAAATATATGGGACTGTTTGATTTATATTTAGATATTCACTGCCCTGGATAATATTTAATTATATTTGGTCTGATGTTATGACATCACTGTGGTATAGGTAATTTGTTAGAAACACAGTAGGGGATATTCAATTGATTAGATGTGATTGCACACAGAGGCTTTTGACACATTTAAAGTTACATCACTGTAAACTAATTTTTTCATCATTTGTTGGTATCTTAATGTTGTTCTACCCATGTAATGTATATTGCACTGAATGCATTTTAAAACACAACAAATTTTATTTGAAAGTTAACCAGTTGTTTTAAATCATCAGAACTGCCACTGGAACATGATGTGATGGTGTGACAGTCTCCTAGGTGTTGGCAACTTGAACATCTAAGGGCACCACATTGAAAAATGGCAGTCATGTGTAGCCATGTCTGTCTACGTTTCCCTGATGTAAATAATCACATTGTGTGTGTGTCTTTTTGCTACAAAATTGACGCCGCCCATTAATACTGCATTGAAGCCAAGATCACTATGTAAAATAGGCAAAAAGCTGGAAATAATGTGTTTTATGTCATAGATATGTTGACTGTAATGTTGTTACAAGTCTGATTGTCCAAACTTTGTTCTTTCAAAAGGGGCTTATCTTTGTGTGCCTCTAGCATACAAGTGTGCTTGTTTCACCTCATGTTTGTTGTATCCACAGTTATAAAACCCCAGTTTCATTAGTTTAAATTCTGCATCAAATGAGAGTAGAGCAATTACATTTGGCTCTAATAAATTGGCCTCTGGGAATAGCCCTAATGGCGTGAAGGGGGTGGCAACTGGGTGAGTGGAGTAAATACATTTCTGAGGTGGACTTGCTACAGGGTCATAATGTGATCAAGTGATTCTGGACAAAACCCACCAGAGTTAGATCCAAATAGTGGATTTCAAAGGGTTGCTCTTCCTTTGTGAAATATAAAGGATTGTGATATGTTAATAAATCCACTAATGGTAGATTATCATGCATTCCAAATATTAGATCACTAATGTAGTTCAAAAATGCTCCTGTTTATGTTGGTATGGGTTGTGGGTACTGTAGATCAATTGCTCCTCCCACCATCCCATATACAAGTTAGCATATGTGGGAGCAAGTCTGGCTCCTATTGAAGCCCCCTGTTTTTATATATACCACTTTTTGTCAAAGAGAAAGTAATTATTTTGTAAGAGAAAAGACACACTCAAGAATCCAATGTAGAGATCCATGTGGTGTTTCAATGCTTGTAGACCTAATGTTTAACCACTTCAGCTCTGGAAGGTTTTACCCCCTGCACCAAAATAAACACTGCACCAAAATAAAATTGATGTAATTTTTTCCCACAAATAGAGCTTTCTTTTGGTGGTATTTGATCACCTCTGCGGTTTTTATCTTTTTGGGGGGCTATAAACGAAGAAAGACTGACATTTAAAAAAAAAAAAACATTATTGTTTACTTTCTGTTGTAAAACATACCCAATAAAAAAAAATGTAAAAAATCAAATTTTTTCATCAATATGTCATTTAGGCCAATATTAGGCTAATATGTATTCTGCTACATATTTTTGTTAAAAAAATCCCAATAAGCATATATTTTTTGGTTTTGCGCAAACTATGAGATATTTTTGATAGAATTTTGTATTTATTTTATTTTTCTTACTAGTAATGTCAGTGATCAGCAATTTTTAGTGGGACATTGCGGCGGACAAATCGGACATCTAACTGACACTTTTTTCCTTTTTTTCCAGCTAACTGACACATTTGACACTTTTTGGGGACCAGTGACATTATTACAGTGATCAGCGCTAAAACAAATGCACTGTTATAGGGCGTACACACGGTCGGACTTTGTTCGGACATTCCGACAACAAAATCCTAGGATTTTTTCCGACAGATGTTGGCTCAAACTTGTTTTGTCTACACACGGTCGCACAAAGTTGTCGGAAAATCCGATCGTTCTAAACGCGTTGACGTAAAACACGTACGTCGGGACTATAAACGGGGCAGTGGCCAATAGCTTTCATCTCTTTATGTATTCTGAGCATGCGTGGCACTTTGTCCGTCGGATTTGTGTACACATGATCGGAATTTCCGACAACGGATTTTGTTGTCGGAAAATTTTATCTCCTGCTCTCCAACTTTGTGTGTCGGAAAATCCGATGGAAAATGTCCGATGGAGCCCACACACGGTCGGAATTTCCGACAACACGCTCCGATCGGACATTTTCCATCGGAAAATCTGACCGCGTGTACGGGGCATTAGGCTCTGTTTCCACTACTGCAAGTTGTTAGTCAATTGCTAGTTGTAAGTCAAAACCCATGTATTTCAATGGTCCCCATTCTAATTGGTGTGACTCAAGTCGCAGCGACTCCAAAAAAGGTTCTTGCACTACTTTGTTCCATCTCCAGTGCAACCTGTTCTCCATAGAAAGGAATTAAGTTGCAATGCAGTCGCATTTACATGTCTAACACCGCAACTTTGTTGCGACTTCCACTGAAGTCTACGGAAGCACATGATATCTGCTCCTCCCAAATATATCACTTCCTATATTGATGTACGTGACTGTGGAAGACAGCAGGAAGCATGCCTAGGGCTAGAAAGAACAAGCGACAAGTTCATGACAATGAAGAAATTATTCGGCTTGTCAGACAACGTCCGGCAATTTATTACCTCAGGGATCCATGTTACAAAGATCATGTAAAGAAGGAGAGAGCATGGTTGGAAGTGGCTCGCATATATTATGATACCTGGGACTCTTTATCAGCTACAGAACAGTCTTCAAAAAGTAAGTGGTTGATATATGCTGCTTAGCACTTTGCGGCTTGCACCTATTTAAATATTCAGCAACCAATGGGTGTGTGTTAACAATGTGCACTGTGTTTTCTTGGTGGGGAGGTAGGAGGGAATCCTCTGTCAACACTATCTGTGTTGATGGTGGAATTTAGCTAGTTTCTTTCCTGCAACCTGTGGCTGCAGAAAAGTAAATCTGTGTGTGTGTGTGTGTGTGTGTGTGGGCCAGCAAATAATATTTGCCCATGGTCCAAACAATATTAAAGATGGCCCTGTCGACATCCTTCAGCACATGACAAATTATGCAGGTGTCATGGATAATATATCTAGCGGTTGTTTTCCCACAATCAACATCAATTATGTAGCCTAGCAAATGAATGACCTATGGGCAGTTAATGAAGAATGATTTTTTGAACTTGGTATTGTCTTTATATTTTGCAGTGCACTCATTACAAACTTGATGGAGAAGTCTCAAAGACTGTTACAACCGGTACTTACAAATTTAAAAGAAGGAAGGAGTGGTTCCAGCTCAAAAAGATTAGCCCCATATGCCCATGTCGGGGATCTTGATTTTTTAAAACCAGTGTTGGAAATGCGAGAGTAAGTTATCAGCAGGCATATTTTATGAATTTGACATATCAAATTGTAATGCTTACTTTAAAAATATGTGATTTGTATTTCAGAACATGAGCAAGCTGGGAAGACAGCACACAGGGTTTGGTACCGGAAGATGAGTCAGAGGAAGCTGCGGAGGAGGAGGCGCAAGAACAATTCCAAGACAATGTTGACAAGGAACTGTTCATAGATGAATCAAGGTCAACAACAAACTCAATGAATGAGGAGGATGCAGAACCAGGGCCTAGCAATGTACCCCCAGAGAAAAAATATGCACTCAGGATGGCTTTGATGTCAACTGCTCAATCCTTTGTGGGTGAGGAGCCAACAACATCCTCAGCATATATGCAACCCCCCCAATATCCCCCTTATCAACAATACCCTCACTTTCAATAAACCGGCCATACTGTGACCATTATGGTAGTATGCTGAATCCCTCAAGGCCACGCCTGTTGCATCCAATTCCTGCCTCCACAACCTCTACCCTTGGCCCCCCCGACCACTCACCAACTTAGGCAGCCTACACCCAGTCAGGTTCCGCCTTTTCTTGAAAGGAAATACTACCATTAGTGGATTTCCCTGGACCAACCAATAGTTCAGTTTCAGGGACCACTGAAACCAAAACATACCAGCAATTGTAAGTTTATATTATTTTTGCTGTTGTTTTGAGACTTGTTAATTTTGTTTTGTTGTGGTTGCCAAAACAACAACCCAAAAATGTTTGAGTTCATGTAAATTATTTTTATTTTTTGCCTTCTTGCAAAAAGATTTTGCTGTAAAAAAAGATAAGGATTATATATTTTATTTTTTGTATGACTTTTATTTTGGTGTTGTTCAAATTGATATGTTTTATTTTTTTATTATTTGTTGTGGTTGTTTACAATAAAAAAAAACAACAAATGGTGTAGTTCACCCCCAAAAAACGTTTTTTTGGTGCATTCTTGCACAAAATTCTGGAAAATAAAAATTATTCTGGTTACATTATGCGTTTTATACTTACCCATTTTTATAATCTGTGTTAAAGACCTGTTATTCTGCATTTGGATGCAATTAAACATAACAGACATCTAAATAATATTAAAATAAAAAATGCATGACATACATTATGCAATGGCATCCTGCTGTCATGGGACAGAACCAGCAGCAGACATAAAAAAATGACATGAATCCCTCACGCACAGTGGCACCATTGGTGGTGCCCCTACTGGCACTCCATTGTGCACCTTCCAGATCATGCATGAGGGAATCTTCAATAAGATATCCATCACATTTTTTTACAAAATTTTGAAGCACACATGCTGCTTTTACTGCAGATATTGCATTCTCTAGTTTTAAATTCATAGGTGTATGTAGCAAACGCCACTTGTTCGCTAAAATTCCAAATGAACATTCTACCACTCATCTTGCCCTCGTTAACCAGTAATTGAAGATTCACTTCTCTTCACTCAGACACCTATTGGAATAAGGCCTTAATAGATGCTCACTGAGAGCAAAGGCCTCATCCCCAACATACACAAATGGCATTGGCGGCTCATTTGTTCCTGGCAACAGACAGTCCTGTGGCAGGTCCAGGCCATTTTCCCTCAACATTCTTCCAAAAGATGATCTTTGGAAAATACTGGAGTCTGAGCTGCTGCCATACGATGTCTATATAGCTAAAACAATAATTGGTATCAGCCACTGTAGTTAAAGTATTTTGTTCCACTGCCGATGGGCATCACTACCCTCATATGTTTTCCATCAATTGCCCCAATACAATTCGGGAAATTGCATTGGTCCCAGAAAAGTTCCGCTATCTTGCACCAATCTTCGCGAGTGGGCTTCTTCAGGGCCAAATCCCTAAGAACATTCCAGATATCTCTGCAGGTAGTGTGGACAATATTGCTGACAGTAGTTTTGCCAACCAAAAATTCAAAATGCAAACTGCAATGCGAAGGAATGTCCAGTTGCCAGGTACCTAAAATGGAACAGTAAATACAATTTATTAGAATGAATGATACATATTAACAATAAGCTACTTCTATATTAGATCAAAAAATGAACTTGCAAGGTGGTGCCTGAGGAAGTAAAGGAAGAAGAGGAACAGGAGAAAGACACTGGTGATGTGGAGGGAAAATTAATATTGGAAAAACAATCTCACCCACAATAACATGCTAGTATTTATTATTTCACTTCATGTAAAGAGGATGAAAGAATGATGTGGATATCCCAATGCCACATATGAGGTAAGAAGAAGTGTACATCGTGTCCACTAGATCTGCTGATTGGCTCCTGCTGTGTCCAGTCACAACAGGAGAGGGGCTATGGTGGCACTCGTGTGCGACCCCGAGCTGAAGAAAAGAATCATGTACAGGTACGTGACTTTGCGCTTAAGGGCCGCCCTGCCGCAGTATATGTATTTGAGGCAGTCCTTAAGTGGTTAAGGTATACAGAATACTGAGGCAGATGTACTTATCAACTTCCCTGGACAGAGTGATGAGGTCAGAGGTCCTATTTCCCAAACTCTTTCAAAATCGGATTTGTGTTGAGAAGATGTGAATGTATTGATGGATCCAGGGATGGTAGCCTAGCAGGAAATCTGTTTTAAGTTAAATGCAAATAATCATGGCGTTTGTAATAAAATACCTGTTAGATAAGTACAGCTTAATGGTCTAATCATAATTGGCTGGATAAACTATACAATCCTGCATGAGTGTTAGGGTGAATCAAATTCAATGTAAAAAAATTATAAGTGTCACTGATAGAACTGCCTTGACCTACATGGGCAATATTTTAAACATGTATGCTAGTGAAAACCTATTAATAAATACATTGGTTTCTAAAAGGGTGCCTTGGGTGAGTAACAATCTACTGGATCCAAGAAAACCTCTCAAAAATATGTATAACCCAATAGAAATGTCCAATACAAGTGGGCAACCAACTATGAGAAAGTTCCCTCAAAAAACTCTGCAAATATTTACAAAAAATGAAGAGTGACATGAACTAATAATATGAGAAATATTAAATCCCTTTCTGTCTACTTTATTCAGGAAAAACTGTGACTTGTAAAAATAATACTTGTAATACTGCTCACACGCTTTAGAGTAATATAAGTGAAGGTGCTTACTGCTTAGAGATGAGCTAAATCAAGAACTGAAATTGAAGTGCTAGACTAACATGCAACTGAAGTAGTAAACATGTCATCCAGATTTCCCCAGTGAAACCATGTGTGATAATAAAACACTTAACAGATGATAACTCATTATGAACACTGGGGAAATGAATGGTCTCTATGGTAAGTTGCTAGGGTAGACATATTGAAAGCTTGTACCATCATCCAGGAATCTAGAATTTAAAGAAGTTTGGAGCCTGGTCCCCAATCAGGCTGCCAAAAGAACATATGGGCATTTGGACTATTGCCGTACAGTAAAAATTAATGCAAAAATGGTTAATAAGCAATAATGTAAGAATTGTACAGTTGATTTTATTGATGCAGAAAAAAATCAATCAACAGTTACACGATAAAACATGATAACAGTACAGATATATAACCAGTAAAATCATTAGCCCCAAAGGGGGAAATATACAATAGAGCGATTAATCACAGAAATCATTATCCTCGACTAGTTTCGCGGACCATAGACGCTTCATCAGGAGGGAATCTGTAGATAAGTTTCAACTGTTTAATCAAAAAAGAGACAAGGAGAACACAATGTGATTGCCAAAAAGACATGAGCAGTACAACCTTGTAATAAAGCATCAAAATTAAGCTAGGTATTGATAAAAAAATTAGAAGGGGGAGGGAGCAAATCTGCTTACCCATGTCCCAGCAGACAGCAGGCGCAGGGCTACGCCACCGAGAAGTGATCTCCCGCGGCGACCCGGGGCAGCTGTAAACATGACGGATAAGGATCTGAGTAGATAAAATAAGGGATTGAGTATACTGGAGTTGCCAGACTGGACGCCAGACGCCGGAAGAACGCCGGCACATGACATCACAGGCTCAGGGATACCACATGACATGCGCACCAGCCCTGAGGCCAAGGGGAGAATCCCTGCCAGGGCCAGTGCAAGAGGAGGGATCGGCCCCGTTTACCTTCTTTCTCCTTTCTTACCCCTCTTTTCCAATGTGCACTTTGCACATCCCCATTATCTCACTACAATATTCTTTCACCATTCCACACTTCACACATCCACCTTGTTTCTAGTCTGGCAACTCCAGTATAGTCAATCCCTTATTTTATCTACTCAGATCCTTATCCGTCATGTTTACAGCTCCCCAGGGTCACCGCGGGAGATCACTTCTCGGCGGCGTAGCCCTGCGCCTGCCGTCTGCTGGGACATGGGTAAGCAGATTCGCTCCCTCCCCCTTCTAATTTTTATCAATACCTAGCTTAATTTTGATGCTTTATTACAAGGTTTTACTGCTCATGTCTTTTTGGCAATCACATTGTGTTCTCCTTGTTTCTTTTTTGATTAAACAGTTGAAACTTATCTACAGATTCTTTCCTGATGAAGCGGCGAAACTAGTCGAGGATAATGATTTCTGTGATTAATCTCTCTACTGTATATTTCCCCCTTTGGGGCTAATGATTTTACTGGTTATATATCTGTACTGTTACTGTATCATGTTTTATCGTGTAACTGTTGATTGATTTTTTTATGCATCAATAAAAGCAACTGTACAATTCTTACATTATTGCTTATTACCCATTTTTGCATTAATTTTTACTGTACCGCAAAAGTCCAAATGCCCTTATGTCCTTTGGGCAGCCTGATTGGGGACCAGGCTCCCAACTTTTTTAAATTCATTATGAACACTGTTGGTACAGTATATGTTTTAGTCACTGTGTTTGAACTACTATATACAATAGTAGTGATGATAGCTAGATATTGTATATAAACAATATACAAACAGTTTAAATTGTTCATCACAATGTCACAATACTGACATAAGCCCAATGAGTAGTCTAATGCCTCGTACACTCACTCGGAATTTCTGACGGGAAATGTTCGATGTGAGCTTGTTGTCAGAAAGTCCGATCGTGTGTATGCTCCATCAGACATTTGCTGTCGGAATTTCGGCCCACAAATGTTTGAGAGCAGGTTCTCAAATTTTCCGAAACAAACTTTGTTGTCGGAAATTCTGAGCGTGTGTACTCAAGTCTGACATACAAAATTCGACGCATGCTCAGATTCAAGTACGAGACGGAAGCGCTCAGTTTTGTAAAACTAGCGTTCGTAATGGACATAGCACAATCGTCACGCTGCAAATTTTTAAAACTTTCAATGCAGCGCATTCTCTTCTTCTTTATAATGCTAGAATAATGAAGTTGCTTTGCTGCTGATATTCACACACAGTTCTGACAAACAGATTTCTTATTATTTCAGGTGATCTCCTGCAGAATCTTTGTTTTTGTTTTTTTGTTTTCTCAAGATCTCCAGAATAATCTTTTTTTTTTTTAATAGTGATCTACTTTTTTATAGTGATCTCCATAATATTTTTTGTCGTTTTGTGTGTCAAGTTACCACAACATCATTATTATCTTGTATTTTTTAACCTCAAAGAGGTTGGTTGGTGTTGGTGTCCCTTGTTAATTTGACATTGTATTTTTGAAATGTACCTGCCTACTCACAAACTGTCCTTTTCGAAGTAAAACACATAGCCAAGTATTTGTCCAAACAAAAATTAAAAATCTATTAGGGTCCTAACAAAATAAATAGGAAGTCAACGCTGGAGAAACAGTTGGAATTGGTGAAGCCTTTGTACCCCAGGGCAGACATCAATTATTTGACAGGCAAAATTGGTAGCCTGAGGAGTCATTTAAATAGGGAGCACAATCTGGTCCAGGACTCTGAGAGAGCAGCAGCAGATGACATGTATGTGCTGAGGCTGTGGTCTTACAACAGCCTGCGTCTTTTGCCAGACCAAACCAAACCCAGGCCATCACTCTCAAGATTTCCTTGCATGCTTTCTTCCAGGCTGTGACTGTGGTGTTGGAGGTGTTGCTGGAGGTGGTGGAGGAGTCATATGGTCCAACTCACAGACGTGGCTTTTATTGGTGAGTTCACCCCTCACCCCTTTATTTAGGGCCTGAAATATGACCTCCTCACAGATGAGGCATTGGCCCTCCTCCATTATTTGCATCTTATTAGCCGTCATACAAGCAAAGAACTCCTGGACACTAGGGGTGGTTGTGAGTACTGCAGTAGCCTGCCAAATCAAATTAGTTGCTGACTCCTCCAGGTTCTTTGACCTTCCTGGTCCTTTTTTTTGGAAGGTGGAGGGCGGAGGAACCTGGGATTCGGTCAGGCTGCTGGGCACGAGCACACCTCCTGGCTGCCACTTTCCACGGTTACCTCCTGGCTACCACTTTCCACGGCCACCTCCTGGCTGCCACTTTCCACGGCCACCTCCTGGCTGCCACTTTCCACGGCCACCTCCTGGCTGCCACTTTCCATGGCCACCTCCTAGCTGCCACTTTCCATGGCCACCTCCTAGCTGCCACTTTCCACGGCCTCCTCTTGGCTGAGACTTTCCTGTGTATGAAAATGGGACATAGTTTTAGTTTTTTGGTCATCAATCACACAATTTTGAGCTCATGACTGTTGCAAATTGACTGTTAACAAATAGAAAAGACTATCATTCTGACCCCAGCATTTTTCATTCTTGTCCCAATCATTTTTGGCTACTATTGTCTATTGATATGTAAACCACTTTGTTAAATCAGAAATAAGTGATCAATAATAACATCTAGTTAACTTCAATATTTTTTTGACAAGAAATATGTTGAACAATGCTATACCTGGCTCAAGCTGGGCTCCTCCACATCTTGTTCCTGGGTGGAAGGCCCAGGTTGGACGTCGGAAGCCTCATCTGATGTGAAGGAAGTGTGGAAGGAAATGTAGATAGCGATGGCATGGGTTCACTCTGGTCTGACAAAAACCGCAGTCTGTCATAGTACCAGAGCCTGGCGACATAAACATCATCTGTTGCTGCTCCTGATCTCATGGAATCCTGGACCTTTTGAGGGGAGAAGAACCTGATGAGCAAAGAGGGTGGACAGCTCGAGCACTCCCACATCAGTCCGAATACCCTGATTACCGTGCTGATTATTGAGGCCCATGGGAGATTCATAGCATCAAGGGTTTGGAACATACAGCTAATCCACTTGACTACACCTGTCTGGATGTCCCTTTCGTTTAAAGAAAAGGCCTTGGCTGGGCTATAGCCATCTGCTTGCCTCCGCTTGCCATCTGGTAAGCGAGTTTTTCATTAGGTGGTGGCACTGAATAAGGATTTAGCTCACCTGGGTGTTTTGTGTGGATTTCTTTGAACTAAATTTCATTATCCTGGAATACACAAGCTATTGTTGACCTGCACCTCTATATAGCACAGCTTCTCCTTTCCAAGGACATAATATTATGTCCTTAGGTTGAAGTGGTGATATCTTCATGAGGCCTGCAGCTACAGTCTACTGCAATGACATCACTCCCACGCATTTGTGCGGGAGCCCTAGGTTCAGGCACGGTGCTCTGAAGGTCCGGCACGGTATGCCAGGCCCTTTAGGGGGCATGCTCCGGTGATGTCACCGGCTGCATCAAGTGTGAATATCTACAAGTAAGCTTTGTATTATAGGCTTACCTGTAGGTAAAAATTACAAAGCAGACTTTACTACCGCTTTAATGGAAAAATAGAGTAGCTAAGTTGATTTCAGAAACCAGGAAATGATGACCCTGAATGTCTCCTAAAATTTTATATGTATAATGTATGACCAGGTGACTAATTTAACCACTTAAGGACCAGATGGATTTGCCCCCTTAATGACCAGGCCTTTTTTTGCGATATGGCCCTAGAGCTCTTAAAGCGGCCGACGTACAATGATGGCGATTCGCCCAGGAGAGCCAACCTGCCGCAGTTCAACTGGTCTTAAAGCGGTTAATGGTACTAGCACTAGTTTCATAGTCTTGCAGTGCTAGAATGCAGTTGGTATAGTCAGTTCACTCCTTTCAACCTTTAAATTCATGAATAAAAAAGGTGCAAAGCCTAGCAAATGGGCTGGGTTTCTTGACAATAAGGGAACAATTCAACTTGAAATTAACTGGAATGAGCAGAAGAACTAGAAAAGCTGATTTTGAATGTTATGGGTATAACCTTCCATCTAAATTTACATTATTATTAGTGAAGTCTTAACACTTTACTACAACTTACTTATTCAACACGTTTGCTGTGGTTTTAAACCCTTACATATACACAGTGAAGTGACTAGAGACAGGTGATACACAGAGATGGAACAAATCCTCTTACATAAGTTGAACCTGTTGATCTGCAACCCTCCATCGTCTACAATCTTCCAAAACACACCTTTTTACACAGCATCTCTCAGCAGCAGAAAGCAGGAGGTGGGGATCTGTTGTAACACACACTGCAAAGCTAGAGCAAAGAGCTTTGTGAAATCTGATAGAATAGCCCCTAAGGGAAATACTGAACTTTCCCCCTATGAGATTTTATTTGATAGTGTGCCACACACTTGCTTATATTTTTCTCAGCAGCTAAAGGCCTTTACAGAAAATGTTGCTGATTTCTAGAGGTTTTTGACAAACTGATTTATGTTATATAATAGGTGGTGCACGTATTACTGTTTATAGCATTACTGAGATGTTTTTTTCACTTTGTGCTTTCAGCCTGGTGATTTAACCTAATCTATAAGCAATAAATTTGTTTATTAAACTTATTGATGTATTTTCTCCCCAATTCCAGATCCTAATGCCCTGTGATAGGACCTTGTTGTCAGAAATTCTGACCGTGTGTGGGCTCCATCACACATTTTCTATCAGAATTTCCGACACACAAAGTATGAGAGCTTGCTATAAAATTTTCCGACAACAAAATCCGTTGTCGGAAATTCCGATCGTGTGTGTACACACATCCGACGCACAAAGTGCCACGCATGCTCAGAATAAATTAAGAGATGAAAGCTATTGGCTAATGCCCCGTTTATAGTCCCGGCGTACATGTTTTACGTCACCGTGTTTAGAACGATCGGATTTTCCGACAACTTTGTTTTTGTGACCGTGTGTATGCAAGACAAGTTTGAGCCAACATCTGTCGGAAAAAATCCATGGATTTTGTTGTCGGATCGTCCGATCAATGTCCGACCAATGTCCGACCGTGTGTACAGGGCATAACAGTTTGGAAGGATCTCATGAACTAAAGCCAGGTGACTAAGTCTGTCTTCTATTTGTCTTCCATTTTAATTGTTTGTGTTTAACTATGCTGTTAAGTTAGTATGTCCACAATTAGGCTACAAGGCCATTCTGGTCATGGGATCTGGGTTTACAACCAATTGCTCTGTGAATATATATTTTTTTTCATCAAGCCTTTGTTTTTATGCAGCTTTTAGTCACAATAAAGGTAATTTTGTAATGTCAACTATTAGCTTTTCCTCCTAGGCAAGGAATAGCTCCACCTAAATGTAAGAAGGTTCCAGGTTAAAGGCGATAGCAGGTATAGTCAGTAATCAAAATGCAAAATATTAATCAAAAGGGGGAGGGAGGTTGTGACAGAAATCTAAAGTTTGTATAAACTGTACCCCATTTTGTATGCTTTGTTTATAATTTGCACACTGTACTCATTAGGCTTGATTATTTAAAGGCAAATAGACTGTGTGCCCTTTGCATTCTGCAAGTAGAGTTGCTCCAGAGCTTAGTAAATGAGGCAAAGCTTCATTTTGCAAAGAATACACAATTACATGCAAGAAAAAAAATGCACATGATTGGATGATGGAAGTCAGCAGAACTTCCGTTCATTTACTAAGATCTGGATCAACCGCACTCGCAGAGTGCACAGTCTATTTACCTTTAGTCAATCAACACATGTACACAGCACTAATAATGTTTTGATTACAGATTTGCATTCTTTTAGACTCTTATAAGAAACCCGCCTGCCTATGTAATGCCCCTTTTTACTTTAAAAATACAAATATAATATTAATGTGATACTTACAAAATTAGGTGTATAAAAACTTCAATTTTGCCAAATAAACTTGTGTTTGGAAAGATGCTAAGTATATCTTTTTGTGTCTTTTCCCTACTGCTGTAGTCATTGTTAAATTGGAACTACTGATCAATGTAAGGATAGGAGTTGGCTATCTATACAATTTTCAAAACACAACCAATGTTATACAGTAGCTCCTTTAGTGGTAGATGAGGATAGTTACCTAATATACAGTTAAATCGATTCACTGCAGCCCATTCATCAGAGATGGAATTAGAAATAGGACTTACATATGTGCTATTTCTTTGTTTCCATTTTCAACACAAGAATGTTCAATGTTGCAAGTAATAGGACAAAATGAATTCAGTAAATTGAACCTGGCAATTTCCATTATCTCTTAGGAAGATTTTTGTTAATTTTGGGAGTATTGTATTTTATGTCCATTTTACTACTGAAAAAAAAATATTGTTTCAAAGCCTTACTACAGATGGAATATTTAGTTTCCTCCATTAATCCAATCTATGTCACTTTTTATAGTTGCTTTACATGCATGAAATAGTCAATATCAGTAGAAAATTGTCTGACTTTGATAAATATGGCCTATTGCCCACTGGTAAAATTAACCACTTCAGCCCCGGAAGGATTTACACACTTCCTGACCAGGCAATCTTTTGCAATACGGCACTGCGTCGCTTTAACTGACAATTGCGCAGTCATGTAACATTGTACACTAACAAAATTTATGTCCTTTTTTTTCCCACAAATAAAGATTTCTTTTGGTGGTATTTGATCACTTCTGCGTTTTTTTATTTTTTGTGTTATAAACAAAAAAAAACCTACAATTTTGAAAAAAAAAACAATATTTTTTACTTTTTGCTTTAATAAATATCCCACAAAAAATGACAAAAAATACATTTCTTCATTAGTTTAAGCCAATATGAATTCCTCGACATATTTTTGGTAAGAAATCACTATAAGCGATTGGTTTGTGCAAAAGTTATAACATCTACAAAATAGGGGATATTATGGCATTTTTACTATTACTTTTCTTTTAACTAGTAATTGCGGTGATCAGCGATTTTTAGTTGGACTGCAACTTTGCAACGGACAGATTGGATGCTTTGGACACTTTTTTGGGACCACTGACATTTATACAGTGAACAGTGCTATCTATTTTTTGCCAAAGATTCACAAAAACCCGACCAGCCCTCCAGGTAGGCCCATCGTGAGTGGCATTAATTCTTTTACCTCACGCATTGGCAAATATATTGATTTTTATTTGCAACCTGTAGTTAAGAAAACACCTTCCTTTTTGAAGGATACGGGTTCCACAATTAAACTCCCTGAGAGTACAGATGTGGCGGATGGCTACCTCTTAGCGACAGCAGATGTAGCATCTTTGTACACATGTATACCACATGAAAGAGGCATAGAAGCGTTTAAACACTTCCTGGATCGGGAACAGTCCCTGGCATCTTTTCAGAGTGACTATGTGATAAAACTTCTAGAATTCGCAACGGAACACAACTATTTTTGGTTCAACCAGCGCTATTATCTTCAGCAGCGCGGTGTAGCCATGGGAGCTAAGTTTGCTCCAAGTCTTGCGAATCTCTTCATGGCCAAGTGGGAGGAGGATGTCGTCTATGCCCACCGCACCACATCATTGTTGTTGTGGGCAAGATACATAGATGACATCCTCCTTCTATGGAGTGGTACCTTTGAGACTTTGGCAAGTTTCTTTGAAGATCTGAACTCCAATAACAGAGGCATCTTTCTTACATACGAAGCCAGCAAAACGGGGATCCATTTTCTGGATCTTGAAATTAAAATTGTGGATGGTCAATTTAAATTTAATACTTATTTTAAATCAACAGACCGAAACAGTTTTATCCCCAGAGATAGCTGTCATCACGACTCCTGGCTCAATGCTGTCCCTCGGAGCCAAGTTCTAAGGCTCCGTAGGAATTGTACCGATGTAGATACATTCATTACACAAGCAGAGGTCTTGAGACAGAGATTTCTGGATAAAGGGTATAATCGAGCAGATCCGGATACCGAACTCCAAAGAGTGACTAATATAGATAGAAATACTCTTTTAATAACGAAACCGGAGAGAGAACCAGATGCCACATATAAATGGGCATTGTCTACCACATACTCAATACAACACAAACAAATCAAGAGTATCATGAAAAAACACTGGGTGGTGTTAAGACAAGATAATATCTTGAAAAAGATATTACCGGAACAAGCCAAGATTATATTTAGAGGAGCACCATCCCTACAGGGACAGGTAGCACCTAATATCATTAACCCTCCAGTATGTCCATCTTTTTTTCATGACTGGACGGGGTTCTATCCCTGTAAAAAGTGTGTTGTTTGTCGACACAATATGCCAATAAGAAGAAAACTAACGGAATTTACATCAACGGTCACAGGGAAGAGTTATACTATCAAACCCTTCTGTACATGCAATACCAGATATATAGTGTATTTAATTGTTTGCCCTTGTGGCAAACAATATGTGGGCTGAACAACCAGAACCTTTACGATAAGAGTGAGTGAACACATCAGCCTCATCAAAAGTAGAGACTCAAAACATAGTGTCCCCAGGCACTATAAAGAGTGTCATAACAGCGACCCCGCTGGCTCACTATTTATGATAATTGACAAATACACTCCCCCATGGAGAGGCGGGGCCTTGACCAGAAGCGTTTCTCGTCTAGAAACGTTCTGGATCCATGAACTACGGTCCCTCCATCCATGGGGTATGAATGTGGATTTGGATATTAATACCTTCATTACTGAATCTTAGAATCGACAAATTTTATTCCTATGTGCATTTTCATACACGTCACCATTTGATTTGCATTTTGTATATTTATATTTTTATGAGGTATGTAATTTTATATAATGTAGATCACCCATTGAGAATCCGTCTTGGACCTATATCTCTGTGACCTTGTATCACAGAAGATTTTTTGTTACTGTTTTTTGAGTCACAATTTATTTTTGTAGTCCACATCAATAGTGCACATAAAGCAGACAGTTATACCAAGTATATAAAGGAAAAAAATTCATAAACACATACACCTAAATTGTTGCTTCAGTGCAACATATATATCTGCTATCATTTTGCAGACAGATCATTATTAGCTGATACACATTTGTTGCACCTTTACCAATTCATTTTGTTTCCACAACCACGTCATGACTAGTCCCATAATGGACTTTATACATTTTCTATTTTCTATTTTTTATTATACACATTAAAATAAACATTAGGCTACCTAATACACATAGCTGTTTATTAAAATAAACATTAGGCTATCTAATACACATAGCTGTTTATTTACATGGCACACAGTGCGTGCTGCGCAATGGCACGTCCCATCTCTAGCGGTGGGCGGGCTGTATGACCGGACCGCTGGTGACGACATCGCACCGTGTCCACTGCTACATTGAGGCGTGGTACGCATGCGGCGGATGGCCGCCTAGCTTGCGTTCCACTCGGGCGGAAGATGACGCTATTTGCGTCATGAAGAGCAGCCATCTGGCTTTACTCACTTCCTGTGAGACCACCGGACAATTACTTTTTTCATCCACATTACTTCTTCACTATTTTGTATATGTTACATACTTAAAATTTATATAATTCGGGAATTTCTTGGCAAATGGGCATATTTTCCTTCTTTATTTTTTATACATAATACTTATAAGGAAGGGCTGGAATGCATATTGGTTACCAGAAAGAGGCCTGGAACGCATGCGGGCCGCCATTTTGGCGATACCCGAAAGTGCATGTAAACAAGTGGCACATGCAAGATTCTCATCAAAGGGGGTCTTGGTTCCTATATAAGTGAGTATGGCAGCAATAGTAGAGTACCCCAGATGAAGTCTGAGTAGACGAAACACGTCGGGAGACTCCACTGTCTGCCATTTGTTTTACTATAAGCGCTTTTTTAATATGGAGAATGTAAGTGTTTTACTTTAATTAAACTTTATTTAAAAAAACGGTATTATACTATGTGGCCCCTTTTTTTACCTTCTATGGGCTACCACGAAACCGGGCTATACACGGGAGAATTGTGCCGGGAGCCTTAGAAACAACATCTGGATTTCATATTGTTCCACTGAGAGACCCCATCTCATTGCCTGGTGGCAATACAAGCATTACTGACTCAGGGGACATACGTCTCTATGAGTCCAACGGTTCCGGTAAGCCTGCATTGCTTCCATACGGGGGATCCAATTATTGTGCATTACTTCTTTCTATTTCATCTATGTGGTGTATGAACACCACCATCTGTTTGGGACTTTTTTGGTCATCAGATTTTCTATGCAATAGATACATATTGAAGTGTTTTTTCAGTACCATTTTGAACGCATGGTGTTATGAACAATTGTTTGATATATCCTCTTTTGCTATCTCATTAGCTTTTGTCATTTAAACTAGCGCTACACTATATATACCTGCACTATAAAATGCACTGATTACTGTGTAAATTTCAGTGGCAGGGAAGGGATTAACACTAGGGGGTGATCAAGGGGTTAAATGTGTTCCCTAGAAAGTGTTTCTAACTGTGGGGCGGATGGGACTGACTGGAGAAGGAGAGAGATCGTGGTTCCTGTTTACATTGACAGATCCCCGTTTTGGCTCTCTGAGGAGCGATCGCGGGTGGATGGCAGACATCGCAGCCACGCGCATTGGCTCTGACGTCACAGGCACACCTCTCACAGCTCTTAAAGGGGCCGACATACACCTATGGTGGTTTGCGCAGCCTTGCCAACCTCATGCCATATAATGACGACAACGGCTGGTTGGCAACAGGTTAAAATGCATCAATGTAATTTCATAAGGGGATAACATTAATTTTATTTATATAATGTGTAGCATAAATGAAGCAAATTCCATGGAAGATAATATCTCCCATTGATCACTGCTGAAAGAACACAATATAACTTTATTAGTAGACACATTTTCAGTTTATTTTTTTTATTAGAATAGTAGCATTGTTTCACATAAAGATTAAATAGTTAAAGTATAAAGTTAAATAATAAGCGAGAGTGTCCTATTGTACACTACTGAAAATTCCAGTACACCAGTCTACTGTCACTAGCCAAGCATTTAAAGGCCACTATTTGTTTTATTTGAGTGAACATTCTTACATTCTGGTCTACCAGTGCAGCTTTTATAATGACCCCAAATGTGAAGTTACTAAATGCTGTAAAGATATTCTGAAAGTTTCAGTTGAAAAAGAAACGCTTGAGGCCCATATAGCAACATTTAGTGGCCTAAGGCAAAATATCTGAATATTTTAGCCATGAACCACATTTGAAATGTATTTTAGGCGTTTCCATTATAATTTCCATTATAATTTAATCTATATGACAAAAATTTAATTATTATAAATAAAGTGTGAATGAAGGGATGTGTCTGATTTGCACTATACAATGACAATGATTGAAGTAGTTTTTAAAAGACTTGAATTTTTCTACATTGAAATTAACAGCAGCAGCACCATGAGTTTTCAATTTTATAGTGAACTTCAAATTCATCTTATTTCAGATCACAAAGGCTGTAATTTCAATAAATAGGTTACATCCATTACAAATATGGAAGGTATGATTAAGCCAGGTTTCAAGCAAATTAGCTTTTAGATGCAGCAGGGGTTGCAGCCATTAACTCCAATAATAGAATACCTTCAGAAAAATTATGGGCTTTCAAGTTCCTTTTATAGTGCTACAAAGAAGGTTTTAAAGAATTTCTCTTGAGTGTTATTAGTCTATTCAAATTCACTAACTTGCTTGTTTACTATTGTTTAAATCCCCTTTCTTTCTTTTTTCTTGACCAAATCTCTTTCCTCAAGCCATCTAAACTATGCAAACAGAAATATAATTACTGTTTTAAAACTAACTTTAAAATAATTAAAATAACTGTAAAATCATACACAGCCTTTATGTATTAAAACTCATTTAGAGCTACAAGCTAACAAAACACACGTCATGTTGCTTTGTAAATCAGTTATTCATTAGTGCACTGCTTACAAATGTACAGCTATCTGTAAATGCAATAATAATAATAATAATGAATATGAACCATTTCATTTTGCAATAAATGCTTTATTATTCTGCAATTAAATATTTGCTTTCCATAGTTTTATTTGTGTTTAACTTTTATTTACAATAAGGGATTGTAGAGAAACACAAATCATAGTCAAATATGAAAAAGGCTATATACGGTATAATAATAAGCATTTTATAAATAGAGAATGATTTAAGAAGAATTCCAGGCAAACATCTATAGGCAGACTCAGCTGGGTATCCTTCAAATGAGTGATGGTGGGATGCCCTCATCAAAAAGCAATCGGAGCCAAACTCATCAAATGGAATACCAGTTACCCTCACAAGAACAATATAAATACTTCCAGATAGTCCATGTCCTTAAAAAGAATCCCTAATTATCTACAAGGCTCCCAGAAAGAATAGCCCAATTTTACCAACAAAACCCACCTGTGAACAAAGGGATATCAATAATATACTCAGGCCTTCAGGAAAAAAAACATATGAACTAAATCTCAATCAATGATAGACTGGGAACAGGAATTAAGGATAGAATACCCAACCCAATATTGGGAAACAACACTTTGTCTCATCTACAATTCTACCTGATCCCATAACGTATTGCAAAAACATTCCCTGAAGCCTCTCCTAATTGCTGGAGGATATGTGGGTACAAGGGAACACTATTAAATATCATGTGGTCTTGTCCAAACCACTTTGGCACTGAATAGAAGGGATAATACTGAAAATCATAGGTCTTCCTATGACACTTAGTCCAGGAATGGCAACACTCTCACTAGATCCAAATAATATCCCCCCACAATATAGGACAGTGGTATCACATATACTATTGGCTGGCCTTCTAACTATTTTAAGACATTGGAGAGATCCACAAATACCAAACATTGCTGAAATAATACAAACTATACACACACACGGCACATATGAAAAATTACATTCTTCATCTACAGGAAACTATGAGAAGGTGAGTCAAAAGTGGAAGACTTGGTTTGACTGTTTGACTGGTACACAAGAGAAGCAAACTTGTAAAAATAATATGTCCAACAATAAAAGAGGCATTCTGACTGAACAACAATGTTTTAGCAGATTTATGTTAAGACAGGTTCTGTTACATATTATACATGGTTCTTTTTGATTATTCCTATGTACATCTTGAATGAATAGAATACAGGGAACAATTTAAGTTAAAGTCCGGCTCAGTGACCAAATAGAGAGATTGCTGGGGTCGAACATGCAGCTATAATCCCATCCCAGGTAAATTCCCTGGTTAAATGGCGTTATGTAGTCAGATAACAATTGCAAATGAAAACTACTATAGATGACACATGAATATGATATGAGATGCAAAGCAACCAGGTTGTTTTCTTTGTTTTCTTTGTGTTTTCTTTTTGTTATTGTTTTCTTCATGTAAAATATAAAAAAAAATCAATAAAAATTTATTAGAAAAATTTTTTAAAAAGCAATCGGAGCCTGACAGTGCTGGCAGCCATTCATAGCCATTTGCATGTAACTGTACATGTATCAATTACCTGCGAATAATTGGCTTTGAGTGCAGACTTTTTTTTGCCTCCAGAGCCGATCATCTGCAGGTAATCACTGCATGTTCACTTACAAGTATACACCAACAAATGGCTGTGGGTGCTGTCAACATCCCATTTCTTCACAGGAAACCTTGTTGAGTCTCCCACCTGTAATTGCAGTGGGCCCACAAACAATTATGGATGGGGTCCATGAGAGCTGTTTTACTTGGAAAAGGAGTTCAATCTTGGGATTTATAGAGCTCATTCCATTCAAAAATAAATTTACTGACTAAGTAATGAATACATACTGTAGGTGCATTATTTGTATTTTTTCATCTGCTTAGAGTTTAGCTTTTAACGAAATGTAGTAATCTTAAAACCCCCATTAAATGAAAATGGAGTAGATTTTTTTGAAAATGTCATCCTTCACATACATTTTTTGCCATAAGATGCTATAAGTGTCTATTCAAAGATTTGCTTCTTCCAAATTATTTGTTACAGAGTGGGGAGGTTTTAGGAAAGCATTGTCTGTCTAATGCCGCATACACACGAGCAGACTTTACGGCAGACTTTGTCCGGCGTACTTTTTGACAGACTTTCCAAATGAACGGACTTGCCTACACACAATCAACCAAAGTCCGACGAATTCGTACGTGATGACGTACGACCGGACTAAAACAAGGAAGTTTATAGCCAGTAGCCAATAGCTGCCCTAGCATCGTTTTTTGTCCATTGGACTAGTATACAGACGAGCGGACTTTTCGACCGGACTCAAATCTTCCTCCACCATCAGGCTCTCATTGATATGCAAGATATCACTCAAAAGTGTTATTTTAAAATTGGGGTCGCCCTCCCTTTAAGAATGCGTTCTCCAGTCTCTCCTCCTTTACTCCACTTACCCACATATAAAGGATAAACTTCAGATAGTGCTTTATTCTTTAGTACAATTTTATTAAAATTCCCCTACTCCTAAAAACATTTCTCCCATTATGCATGTAAAAAACAAAGCACCACAAATATCCATTTGTGTGTAATGAAATCACATCAGTAATCCAGAGCTCTCTTTTTTTTAGAAATATCAGTAAACAAGATTCTCTGTGTATGATGACCATATCCTCCAATGTAGCCCCACCCCTATGCCAGACTGTATGGGGTCAAGAAGGTTGTTGTCAGTGAGGTAGGAGCTCAGAAGGTTGTAGACTAATGCCCCATACACAGGATCGGACTTTCCGACATTAAAACTGTGGAATTTTGTTAGAAGGTTGTTAGCTCCAACTTGTCTTGCATACACACGGTCACACAAATGTTGGCCAACAATTACGAACATAGTGATGTACAAGACGTACAGGGAGCCGATAAAAAGGAAGTTCAATAGTCATACGCCACCCTTTGGGCTCCTTCTGCTAATGTTGTGTTTGGTGAGCATTGATTCCGAGCATGCGTGTTTGTACTTTGAATTTTTGTCCGACGGACTTGTGTACACACGATTTGTTGGCAGAAAATTTGCTAGCCAACATTTGTTGGTGGAAAGTCCGACAACAAATGTCCAATGGAGCATGCACACGGTTGGACTTTCTGCCAACAAGCTCACATCCAACATTTGTTGTTGGAAAATCCGATCATGTGTATGGGGCATAAGATTTCTAAAGGTTTAGAGGTAAACAGGAGCAAGGAGATGGGTTTTAAAGTGATTGTAAAGGCTGAAGGTGTGCACCAGAGCCTGGGCTGTCCCAGGACTCCCTCTCCTAATTGGCCAATCACAGCCAGTGAGCCAATAAGGAGAGAGTGGGGACGGGGCCGAGCTGCGGCTATATGTGTCTAATGGACGCACAGAGCAGGGCTCGGGAGCAAGCATACACTAGTGCCTCCATAGCAAGCAGCTTTCTATTGGGGCACTGGTCAAGGGGGAGGAGCCAGGATCGGCTGGGGACCCTAAAAGAGGAGGATCAGGCCTGATCTGTGCAAAATTCATTGCACAGAGCAGTTAAGTATAACATGTTTGTTTTTAAAAAAAAGCCAAACCTTTAATACCACTTTAAGTTGTTCAGGCTGGTGGGGTCCAATGAGGTCTTTTTAAGTATGGGGGTGATCAGTGCATGTTTTAGAGGGTAAGGGAAAGTGCCAGTAGAGATGGAGAGGATAAAGATGTGAGTGAGGGAGCATAGGATAGAGGAAGAGGGTGACCATATTAGTTGTGAGGGAACAGGGTCCAGTGGACCAGTGTCAAGAGAAAAGTTTAGTGACCTCGTCGGTAGTATCATGGTCAAAAGAGGCAAGTATTGAATGTGGTTTTGTACAGAATATGTTAAGTGGGATAGATATCTGTGCAGTAGAGATGCCCCAGTGAATTGCATCAATCTTGTTTTTGAAATTATTGACAATCTCATAAGCAGTGAGTGAGTTACTGGGTGGAGGTGGTGATGGAGAAAGTAGAGCATTAAAACTAGAGAAGAGACAATAAGGCCTGGATGACAGAGTATTAATGTGTAATTAATTACAAAGTAGGCTTGTTTGGCAGCATGGAGGGAGGAATTGTATTTTAGGAAGGCAGATGTATATAGGGCAAATGTTTGCTGGGATTTGGTTTTATGTCACAATCACTCCAATACACAGCCATGTCTCTTAAGATTTTTGGTGTCGTCAGTCTGCAAAGGTTGTAATGGTTGGGGCCTGATGTGTAGTGAGAAGAGCAAGTGAGTCTAGTGTGGATGAGAGTGAACTGTTGTAGACAGACGTGGAAAGGTCAAGGCAGAGCAAAGATGAGATTTTGTCACAGAGGTGGTTATTTGCAGAGTAGAAAAGAGAAGTATTAAAGTGGCAAAGGTTTCTGTGGGTAATTGTTTGCTGCTTCAAGAGATATGTGATTGAAATCAGGGACACCATGAAAGTGATGAGGTTGTGATCAAAGTGAGGAAAGGGGGTGTTGGTGAGGTTGCCAGGAGTGCAAAGATGGGGGAAAACAAGGTCAATGGTGTCACCATAAGAGTGAGTGGAGGACTGTGTCCATTGTGCTAGGTCAAAAGATGAGGTTAATTTGAGATGTAGCCATGCGGTTAACCATAAAGGGGACATTAAAGTCGCCAAGAATGTTAGTGGGTATTTCAGAGGAGAGAAAGTAGGGTTGCCAAATGAAGAAGCCTTCAACCACTTAAGGACCACCCACCGCATATATACTGCGGCAGGGCGGCATTATTGAGCATAATGACGTACCTGTACATAGTTTCGTGCACAAGATACTGTGGCCACCCGCTGCATAGCGGGGGAGCCGATACACGGGTCCGGCGTCCGCAATCTCCACCGGCCACCTGCGATCGCAATGTGAACAAAGCAGATACCCTTTCTGGCAGGGGAGTACAGTGTGATCGTCTGTTCCTAGTGATCAGGAACAACGATATCTCTGTACTCCCAGTAAGTCCACTCCCCCCACAGTTAGAAAGCCCTCCCTAGGACACACGTAACCCCTTGATCACCCCCTAGTGTTAACCCCTTTCCTGCCAGTGTCATTTATACAGTGATCGGTGGATATTTTTAGCTCTGATCACTGTAATAATTCCAATGGTCCCAAAAAAGTGTCCGATCTGTCCAACGCAATGTTGCAGTCCTGCTACAAATCGCTGATCACCTTCATTACTAGTAAAAAAAAATACTAATAATAAAAATGCCATAAATCTATCTCCTATTTTGTAGACGCTATAACTTTTGCGCAAACCAATCATGTAAGTTTATTGTGATTTTTTTTTTTTTTACCAAAAATATGTAGCAGAATACATATTGGCCTAAACTAATGAGTACATTAGTTGTTTTTTTATATATTTTTTTTGGATATGTATTATAGCAGAAAGTAAAAAATATAGTTTTTTTTTTCAAAATTGTCAGTCTTTTTTTGTTTATAGCCCAAAAAATATAAGAGGTGATCAAATACCACCAAAAGAAAGATCTATTTGTGGGGAAAAAAAGAACATCAATTTTGTTTTGTTGTGCACAGGATCATGTATATATACGTGATGCTGCACTTCCGGGTAGGGGGTGTGAATGCGTGCTGTCGCTGGCTCGCTCATGCTGTGATTACAGGCAGTGTAAGCCAATTTGTGGGGTACCACAAACTCGATGTCCGGCGGCACCTGCAGATCATCAGCCAGAGAGATGGAATGGCAGATTGTCGCTCTGACAGGAGGGGAGGCATGGATCCTGTGTCTCTGCAAGTAGGAACTAGGATCCATGTCTTCCCCTAGTAAAAGCACCTCCCACAGTTTAGTAAAACACTTGCTATGCACACAGTTAACCCTTTGAACACCCTTGATGTTAAGCTCCTCCCAGCCAGTGTCATTAGTACAGTGACAGTGCATATTTTTAGTGTCACTGGTTTCCAAAAAGTGTCAGTGTCAGAATGTCCATAGCAATATTGCAGCCCCGCTATAAGTTGCTGATCGCTGCCATTACTAGTAAAATAAATAAATATATATCCCATTGTAGCTATTGCTTTGCGCAAACCAATGAATAAATGCTTATTGCGATTTTTTACCAAAAATATATAGCAGAATACATATTGGCCTAAATTGATGAAGAAATTAGATTTTTTCACATTTTTTATTGGGTATGGTTTATAACAGAAAATTAAAAAAAAAAAATTCTCAAAATTGTCTGTCTTTTTTTAAATTTATAGCGCAAAAAATAAAACACAGGGGTGAACAAATACCATCAAAAGAAAGTTCTATTTGTGTGAAAAAAATTACATATATTTTATTTTGGTACAGTGTTGCACGACCATGCAATTGTCAGTGAAAGTAATGCAGTGCCGTATCACAAAAAATGGCCTGGTCATGAAGGGGGATAAATCTTCTGGAGGTCAAGTGGTTAAAGCTAGAAAATGATATCATGCTGGAATACATGATATGCTGACTTATGATTTGATCAGAATGGCTAATTGCTACTGGAGCAAGCTTTAAAAAATTTTTTTGTCTAAGAAGATATATTTATTGATTTATAACCATGGATTTTTTGTAAATTTTAGTTTAATGCACTATATAGAGTACTCTCTGTCAAATTTAGAATGCTTTTGACTTTTGTGAACCAACCAATTATTGCATGATATGTTTTAATGCGCTAAAATTATAAAAGTAAAAAGGAGGTTACACACTGGCTTAGGATAAAGCACTTTTTTCAACTTCACTGTGTGTACCCAGGAAACATTTGGGACACTTGCACATATCTGGCTCAAAGGCAGGTGTCAAATAGTAAAAAAGAACTAAAAAACAATGATGTAGTGTATGTCTTATAATGAGAATAAAGGACAAAATATAGTGTCAGCAAGTTAAAAATTCTTAAAAAAATAAAGATGTACAAAAGAATAAGAGGACAGCTAATGCATGATTGATGATCTCAAACCACCTGCTGGCCATGTTATATCACACAGTAACTTGTTAAAATTTGAGTATATTTTGTCATTACTTTAATTTATATCTGCCTGTTTTGTTGTATTGCAGGGAAACTTGTCAAACATTGGAGTGGATTTTGTCATTGCTTTGATTTATATCTACTTGCCTTATAAAAAAATAAGCAGGTTAGCTGAGGTACAGTCCTTCTGTTGCTTGGAACGAAACTCATGAAGTTAATAATACCTTCAAATATTAAAGTGATGATAAAAGATCTAATGTATATATAATTGTTAAAACATTTGGGGAGCACTGCAATCCAAAACCCATTCTCTATGAGAGGTATATGTTTTTTAAGTCTAGGTTCACATCTACGCAGTTGCGGTTGATGTGTTTTTCATGCACATTTTGTGTTTTTAAACCCGCATTTTTGATGCATTTTTTGCATGCAATTTTCATGCATTTTTCCCTTTAAAAACACTGTATATAGCTGGTTGCTAAGCCGCGTCCTTAACAACAGATGAGTCATGAGCTGTCAATGGGGTTCTCCCCTGACAGCTAAATATAAAATAAAAGAATTGCTGGCTAAAAAGTTGTGTGCCCCCCCCCATCTATACCAGGCCATTCGGGTCTCATATGGATTGGGGGGTCTCCTACACCAAATAAAACAAAAATCGCGTGGGGTCCCCCCAAATCCGTACCAGACACTTTCACGAGCATGCAGTCCAACAGGTCAAGAAAGGGAGCTTCCCCTCTCCTGAATCATGCCAGGCCACATACCATCAACATGAGGGGGTGCTCTGCCTCCCCACCACAAAGCACCTTGTCCCTATGTTGATATGTGGGGTGACTCATCGGTTGTTATTGACTCGTCGGTTGTTAAAGAATCGGCAGCTGGTTTCCCGGCCCACTCCTTAGCAACCAGCTACACACAGTGTTTTTAAGAGGGGAAAAAAATGCAAAATGCATGAAAAAATGCGTTTCTGGTGCGACTCCATTAAAGCCTATTACACGCAAAATGCAATCTGCAGCCGGAAAAAAGTCCATGACCCTTTCCAAAAATGCACCGGCTTAAAAACTCATACATGTGAACGCATACCATAGGAAACCATGTTAAATGGACTGTAGTACATTTCCGCAAAACGGAAAAAGCACAACAAAGTACATAGGGGTGAACGTAGGGTAAAACTATATTATACAACTTTGTGATATATTAGGGTAATCCATGCTTCTGTGCCTCCTTCTCCTTTCCAGTTTTTTAGGGTGGCAAGGAAAGGCTTTTAAAGCTCTCCCAAGGGGTGTGGAAGCCTGTGTTTCAGCACACTGATATGTGAGTGATGTAATGGAAATTAGACAGTGGTAACATGGCCGCAGATACTGTTCTTACCACTTGTGTGCTTTCAGTGAGCACACTAGGAGACACAGCCAAAAGTCTTATTGTGGTCAAAACTATCCATATCTAAGAACGCGGGTGACCTTTTGGGAGAGCCTTATGCCCCGTACATACGATCAGACTTTCCACCAACAAAACCTTGGATTTTTTTTCTAAAGGATGTTAGGGGGGGGGGGCTTGCTTGTCCCCACCCCCTTTCCTGGCCGGCCGGGCTGCATGCTCAGATAAGGGTCTGGTATGGATTTGGGGGGACCCCCACGCCGATTTTTCGGCATAGGGGGTTCCCCTTACAATCCATACCAGACCTAAGGGCCTGGTATGCCCCTGGGGGGGAACCCACGCTGGTTTTTTATTTAAAATTTGGCACGGTGTTCCCTCTCAGGATTCATACCAGACAGCTGTCAGCACTGTCTGTCGCTCATCGCGAAAGGAAAAAAAAGTTGTGTGTAATGAAACATCCCACACTTCACGCTTCAGTGCTTTCATCATATACCGCTTCCTCCTAGTCTGAATATAGATATCAGATATTCCAATCACTGACAACAAATAACTAGGCAGTACTCGTTTTGGCTGCTCAACATGAACTGTTTATTTGAACACAGGCACACAGAGATATTCAAACTTCTCATCAGTAGACTGTCCAATCATCAGGGGGAGCTGTTGACGGGAGTCGCTTTGGGCGGGAGGCTTGGGGAACCCAGGTTATCTTGGAGAGCACTGGAAGCTTTTTGTCAAGCTCCCCAGCCCCTCCTATGTGTAAGTCTTCATGTGTCTATTAGGGGCACAGGGTGATCGAGAACCCCAGTCGGACCTCAAGAATATATGAAGATAAAGTCCACCGTTCATCAGAGACCATGGCCAGATGGTTTGAGGTGGGGTGGAAGTTACTAGGCGTTTGTTAGCTGTGGCTGTATCCCATTGTTCTTTTGTGCCTGTCTGCCTTGGGAGCAACCTATTATGGGATGTACAGTATATGTATATATGTATTTGCTGTGAGGAGGGAGGAGGAAATTCCTCCAACAGCTCTCCCTGCTGAGACAGTACCAGAGACATGTTGACCCAACAACCAGATGGGGGTAAGGGAGTTGAAGCAGCCGGCTTCCCTTCCCAGCAGCAGAGGGCACCACAGAATGATACCAGCAACCCAGCAGAAGGGCTGTCAACAGGGCAGAGTGCTTCTGGCCTCTGCCCTTAACTAATAAAAGATGCAATATCTACCGGTATACTCCAGGGATGCTGGGCAGTCAGCCCAAATCCCCAACAGCATGATGAAGTAAGCCCAGACACCCTGTCTTCTTTCCAGTGGGTGAAAGGACTCCAGGGAGAAGGGCTAGTCCGCACTTCTCCCCAGTAGTGGGTTTGTTCTCTGAGAGAGGCAGAAGTTGGCTGGGTTAGTAATGCTATGTTTGGGACAATTAATTGGGGTACTGTGTGGATTCTGGCATTGGGGGACTGGAACTACTGACTAACTTCGAAGTCAACACGTTTGTTGTCTCTTCTGTGTTAGTCTTCTGCTGAAAGGGGAGTCACGTTTGGCAGGGGGATTGGGGAACCCAGGTTACCTTGGAGAGCACTGGAAGCTCCTTGTCCAGCTCCCCCAGCCTCTCCTATGTGTAAGTGACCCTGTGTCTATTAAGGGCACAGGGTGACCGAAAACCCAAGTCTGACCTTAAGAATATATGAAGATAAAGTCTACCATTCATCAGAGACCATTGCTAGATGGTTTGAGGTGGGGGTTGCTATGTGCTTGTTAGGTGTGGCTGTATCCCATTGTTCTATTGTGTCCGTCTGCCTTGAGAGCAACCTATTATGGGATGTATATGTCTATGTGTATTTGCTGTGAGGAGGGAGGGGGAAATTCCTCCAACAGCTCTCTCTGATGATTGGACAGTCTACTGATGAGACAATTTGAATATCCCTGTGTGCCTGTGTTCAAATAAACAGGTCATGTAGAGCAGTCAATATAAGTACTGCCTAGTTATTGGTGGTCAGTGGTTGGAATATCTGATATCTATATTCAGACTGGGAGTAAGCGGTATATGACGAAAACACTCAAGTGGAGTGTGGGACGTTTCGTTACATTAATGTATCTCTCTCTTGTTAATCAGGTGACCGTATTAGTTGTGGGCAAAGGCAGCTACCAATTGTTGATTCTTTTGAGGAACAGATAAGGAGAGGGCCCAATTTTAATGGAGATAGTTAGGGAAGGTCCTACTTTAGGGTTTTGTGCTACCTCTGTTACACTGGGAAAGGTGGACTATCAAATGCAAGCATCCTGAGCCAGAAAACATCACCTGAAAAAGGCAAGGGATCGAGGGCATAGCTTGCGCACGATTGTGATGGCCGCATAAGCTGATAGCTCTGTCAGCCGACCGAGGAACATCCAGCACATCCAGCGGGACCCTGCACCCACAGAGACCAGACACAGCTCCACACTATTACCGGAGCCTGATCCAGTGATGTCACGCAAAAGGAAGGATGAGCGATACTATAAAAAGCTCACAACCTTCTTTCTGCAGCCAGCACCAGGCAAAGGAAAACCTCAAGATGGCGCCGGCGGCGTGCCCTCACGGACCTCATCGTCCTACACTGATCTCCCAGATGAAGATCAGGAAGATTGGGATACCACACCGCAACCTGCATCTATCCTTGGATCACCTCCTAGCAGCCCGATCCTGAATAGCTCAGCCAAAGTGAGCATGCGAATGGCTCCTTCTCCCCAGGCCTCAGGCACAGTCAGTACAACCCAGCACTTACATCACATAAACCTCAACCTACAATCATCTATTAAAAATGAGAGCAAGTGGTAGGACTTTATATGAAGCACACAGCAGCACAAAAGGAAGTCAAGTGACTGGGAAATACTGTTTATTCATGCTGTATAACCTAACATACAACTAAATGGGTATATAACCTCCAAAAGCATTTGATCATTTACAACAAGTTACATAGTAGTCCGCAATCATTAAAACAGTAATAAAAACAGACAATGGATACGTATTATAAACATAGGTAAGTTAAAACCAGAACAAAACTAAATATATCAAAAAAATATGAAAAGGGGGGAGAAAAAATAAACAAAGTTAAAAAATAAAAAATACAAAGAAATAAACATAATTCATATACTGAATGATTATAAACATGAATAAAACCGTAGAGAATATAGATTGGTCCATGGTAGAATAATAATAAAGTGTAAGGCTTAACGCGTTTCGCTGCCTTATAGCCGCTCATCAGAAGCATAAACCATGGGGAATATCTAAAAACAAAAAATATTAGTTCAAAATGGTCAAAAGGATATTGGATTGAATTAGGCAAATAAAAAGAAAAAAAATGTATATAAAGGTTTGTTACCAGGTTGCATATAAAACTTACATCTGCGCAGCGGCAGTGCAGCATTGAAAGTCACCAAAAAATCGCAAGGTCTCATCTCCGGGTACCGCAGTCACCAAAGGGGCGATAGCAACCAGCACAGACAAGACAATTCATGGGCCGTGTGTGTGAATGGACAACCCTTGTTGGTTATAAAGATGAAAATAATGAGTGAGGTGAACGGTGAGTGATAAAGGGTGTAAAGAGAAAAAAAGAGAAAAAAAATGCTAATTTATAAAAGAATAAAACAGAAACACAAGGGGTGATAGTAAATAAATACCTATGAATTACAGATGAAAATGATCGATGTGGGTGGAAGTGATCCATAATGTGTGGAGTGAGAGATGTGCCTGTGAACTGACCCAACGAAGGTGCCTAAGTAGCTGCATCTACCACAGCCCCACCCAAAGCATCAATTGGGCAGACACCAAACAAGAGAAGAACGCTTTCACCTGGGTGGCTCAGCCGTCGGGCGATTAGCGCCTGTATCCCCTCTTGTGTGTCTGCCATTTAGTTGTATGTTAGATTATACAACATGAATTAACAGTATTTCCCAGTCACTTGACTTCCTTTTGTGCTGCTGTGTGCTTCATATAAAGTCCCACCACTTGCTCTCATTTTTAATCAATGATAGGGATGGAGGCAGTTACCCCTTTGGTTTCTGTCTCATTTAAAGTCCCAAAATTCCTTTTCTTCTCATTATAAACCAATTAGGGATGGAAGCTCACGGCAGCAGTCTATTATAAAGCCTTTTTAAACTTGCACACGGCCAGGGATTTCCATGACCGTCATCTTTTTTTATTCAAATCCTATTTTTGTTTAATGTTTAGAAAATGTTTCTTTTTTTTCCCCCAATATTATAGAGCATCACGTATTCCCATAAATCCCTTTAACTTTTAATTTATTTTATCCAGGTTGGCATGTCCTATGTCTGCATAGGACCATGTGTATGTGTGTTATTGGTGTTGCTGATTCTTTTGTCTCTGTCTCTGATCCCAATACTGTGATGTACAGCACGTCCTTCCCCTCCCCCTCACCGCCCCTTCAGAGGTAGAATGGGAGGATGCACCATCTCCATGTGTTTACATCGCGCTGCGTTCACGTGGCACGTCATCCCCATCTGAGTGTCTCATTGACAGACACACAAGAGGGGTTAACAGGCGCTAATCGCCCGACCCTTTATCACTCACCATTCACCTCACTCATTATTTTCACCGTTATAACCAATTTACATTCTACATTAGTCACTTTTTTTTTCATGCATTTTTCTTGCATCTTAGGTTTTTCATCAGGCTCATTGCTTCTCCCCTTCACAAGGGTTGTCCATTTACACACACGGCCCACAAATTGTCTGTGCTGGTTGCTATCACCCCTTTGGCGACCGCGGTGCCCGGAGATGAGACCTTGTGATTTTTTGGCGACTTTGCTGCACTGCCACTGGGCAGATGTAAGTTTTATACGCAACCTGGTAACAAACCTTTATATACAATTTTTTCTTTTATTTGCCTAATTCAATCCATTATCCTTTTGACCATTTTGAACTAATATTTTTTGTTTTTAGATATTGTCCATGGTTTATGCTTCTGATGAGCGGCTATAAGGCCGCAAACTTCCCCTCCCTTATACACAAATTTACATCTGAAATGCAAGGTATGAGTGAGAGGGTGCAGTACATTGAGAATAGAATGGATGAATGCACCACTACAGTAAACAATTTAGTCAATGCATACAAAGACCAAAATGATGGCAACGATAGGATAAAATCAAAACTTGCAGATCTCAAAGGTCGCTCACTTCGCAATAATGTCAAAATACGCAGGGTTTCCGAATCCATCCCCCCATTGCACCCGCATAAATACGCCAGTGATATGATTTCCAATTTACTCCCTGAGGTGTCACTAATTGAACGCACTATTGATCGTAGTTACCACATTCCCAAGCCCAAACACCTGGATGCATCAATACCCAGGCATATTCTACTGAAGATTTATTTCTTCCCAATTAAAGAGCAACTCCTTGCTAAAGCGAGATCAGTCCCTGATCTTCCAGCTCCATGTAACGGTGTGCAACTATATTCTGATCTTTCTCAATTAACCCTTAACCTGAGAAGACAAATGAAAACGATTATCAAAGCCCTCAATAACCAAACAATTCAGTACAAATGGTGCCACCCAGATACCATAATGAACACTCACAATGGAACATCCTATACAGTTTCAAAGCCCAAAGATGGCCTAAGGCTCTTACACTCCTGGGATATAATCCCAGAGCTGCCCAGGGGTGACTTTGCCTCCTCCTCAAGTCCTCCGCAACATGGATACCAATGACAGGAGAACCAAAACTCCAAATATAAATGAACCCCCCTGCTGCATCATTTTCTAGCTATGGCCTATATCCCATGTCAGGCTTCCAGCTAGACAACACCTATTACTGAACTTAACCCTCACATATGGTCAACTTCTTGCAAAATAACTGCTGACCTTCGGGTTTTTTTATATTTTTGTTCCTCATTTTCACCTTTTTTGTTTTTCTGTTTACGGTTTGTTTCATCAAGATGGATAGAACTGCTACCTAAAACTGAGTTATTGTTTCAGTTTACAAAGTTTAATACTGTTATTTTTTTGCCTTCATCACAGACTGCTTTACTATAGAAGCACAAAATTCTATTTTTCACTTCTAGGACTCCCAAGAACAAAGTGACGAGCATCCTCATCTGTGGAATTATCCAAGAATTACCACCTGAACATATAAACGTGAGTCTATACTATCAACCAGCACCAATAGCCTTCACTTCACTATGTCCATCAAAGTCTTATCCATAAATGCAAAAAAACTTGAATCACCCAGCAAAAAGAGCATCCTGTAAAATACTACGCGTTCAAGAAACGCACTTTGCTCAAGAAGCCACACACTTCTGCCAACATAAATCCTTTCCACACATCTACAATCTTGCTACTCATGAAAACAATGTGGAGTACTAATAGCTGTTCGGAACACTATCTCTTTCCAGCTACAGAAGGGCACCCTCGACTCAGAAGGCAGATACATCATTCTAAACTGCACCATAGAAAATACCCAATATACCATAGTAACTCTGTATGCCCCGAAACAAAGACAGATGCTCTTTCTCAAGTCCACCTTTAAAAAATGTAAGAAGCACAATAAGGAAACCTACTTATATGTGGGGACTTCAACTTTGTGCCTGACTATGAGTTGGATACATCTTCTGGACCCAAGAGATTTGCTTCTCCTTTGAACAAATTCATCACAGCTAATGATTTATATGATGTCTCGAGGTGTTGTCAGGCAGATGAGAGGGACTACATGTTCCTATTCTGATGTAATAACACATATTCTCGCATAGTCCTATTTCTATTTGATAAATGGTTACTGCAAAATATTCACGCTTCTCAAATCCACACCTTCCCCTGGTCAGACTAAGCATCTGTAAGCATCAAAATCTCAAATAAACCATCACAACCACGCTTCTACGTGTGGCGAGTGAACAATTTTCTCCTTCAAAACCCAACCAATACTGAGCATCTATCCCAAAAATTACATGAATTCTTTACTATAAACACACGCTCAGTGTCTGACCCGGCGACCCGGTGGAATGACCACAAAACTTACATTAGAGAATTTTTTATTCAACTAGGTTTAAAACTTAGGAAAAGTTGGACGCTGCGCTTAGAAGAACTGACAGCAGCTATTGAAACTGCAGATCTTGAAAACAAATCACACCCTTCTCCATCACTGCAATCTCAAATATTCAAACTTCGCTCTTTGTTACTTGAAAACTTTGAAATAATGCAATGCAAGCTTAAAGCTAAAACATATGCAACGGGTAACAAAGCAGGGAAAGCAATGGCTCTCTGCATTAAAGGGCACCGCATAAAATGTAAAATAGCATATCTTATCACCCATCTACCCGTGACAAACTCTTAAATCTTCAATCAATAGCTGACGCATTCAGCTGCGATTACAGCAGCCTGTACAACATTAATGCTAATGAAAACACACACCAACCATCTCAGGAAGACCCCTTTCACACTGGGGCGCTTTACAGGCGCTACAGCGCTAAAAATAGTGCCTGCAAAGCGCCCTGAAAGAGCCGCTGCTGTCTCTCAAATGTGAAAGCCCCGAGGGCTTTCACACTGGAGCTGTGCACTGGCAGGACACTAAAAAAAGTCCTGCTAGCAGCATCTTTGGAGCGGTGAAGGAGCAGTGTATACACCGCTCCTTCACCGCTCCTGCCCATTGAAATCAATGGGGCAGCGCGGCTATACCGCCAGCATAGCGCTGCTGTAGCAGCGCTTTGTCGTGGTTTTAACACTTTCACAGCTGGTTTTTAACCCTTTCTCGGCTGCTAGCGGGGGTAAAAGTGCCCTGCTAGCGGCCAAATAGCGCCGCAAAATTGACGGTAAAGTGGTGCTTTATCGCCGACACACCCACCGCCCCAGTGCGAAAGGGGCCGAAGAGATTCAGTCCTTCCTCAACCACATTAACCTTCCCTCATTATCGATTGACAAAATTTTGTTTCTAAACACACCATTCTTTACAGACAAAATTAAAAAGGTAATAAAAAAATTACCGAACTCGAAATACCCAGGTCCTGATGGATTTACCAGAGAATACTTCAAAACATTTCAAACAATATTAACCCCACATTTATGTGACTTGTACAACCACGCTGCATCCTCCTCATCTTTTTCAAAGGAAATGCTATATGCACTTGTGGTAACGCTGCCGAAACCATGAAAGGAACGCACATCCCCCAAAATTTCCGCCCAATATCCCTATTGAACCTTGACCTCAAGATATACGCCAAAATGTAAGCTAACAGACTGATAGATATTCTTTCCTCTTTGATACATAAGGACCAAACTGGCTTCACTAAAGGCTGCCAGACCTCAGACGCCACCAGGTTAATTGGTATCCTCCACCATACAAATACCACTGGAATGCCTTCTCTGCTTTTACAAAGCCATACTAGTCCTGTATACTAAACCCTCTGCACGAGTATACACATCCAACCTTCTCTACCCCATTCCAAATTACAAATGGCACGAGACAAGGGTGCCCTTTTTCCCTTTTAATTTTCAATTAGGTGATGGAACCTTTAGCTGAACATATTAGATCCAACAACAAAATAACAGGTATCAACATCGAACCCCACGAACACAAAATCAGCTTATTTGTTGATGACGTGATTTTAATGCTAAACCCCTCAAACCCCTCTAACCCCTCATCATCCCTCATAGAAGTCCAAAAAATTCTCACATGGTTTATCAAAGTGATGCTCTAACACGAAACCTCCTCCAACAATTCCCATACACCTGGGCAGATACAAGTATGTCTTATCTAGGCATACAGGTAACACAATCCACAAAAACACTCTTTCAACATAATTACCATCCCCTCTGCACTAAACTACAACAAGATCTCCATAAGCACTTCAGCCCTGATAGGATTTGCCCCTTCCCGACCAGACAATTTTTTGCGATTCGGCACTGCTTTGCTTTAACTGACAATTGCGCGGTCGTGTGAAGTTGTAACCAAAATTGATGTCCTTTTTTCCCACAAATAGAGCTTTCTTTTGGTGGTATTATATCACCTCTGCGATTTTTATTTTTTGTGCTATAAACAAAAAAAGAGCAATACATATCCCCCAAAAAATATAAAAAAAAAAAGTCTTCCTTAGTTTAGGCCGATATGTATTCTTCTACATATTTTTGGTAAAAAATCCCAATAAGTGTATATTGATTGGTTTGCTCAAAAGTTATAGCGTTGACAAAATAGGGGATAGACTTATGGCATTTTTATTATAATTTTTTTTTATTAGTAATGGTGGCATTCTTATTATTGTGACTGCGACATTGCGCGGACAGATTGGACACTTTGTACACTTTGTTGGGACCATTGACATTTATACAGTGATCAGAGCTAAAAATAGCCACTGATTACTGTATAAATGTCACTGGCAGGGAAGGGGTTAACACTAGGGGGAGATCAAGGGGTTAAATGTGTGTCCTAGGGAGTGATTCTAACTGTGGGGGGATGGGACTGCCTGAAGGAGGAGACCGATCGCTGTTCATACTTAGTATGAACAACAGATGTGTCTCCTCACCCCTGACAGAACGGAGATCTGTCTTTTTATATTGAAAAACCTCCTTTCTGTGTCTCTCAGGAGCGATCACCGGGCATAGGCATGGACTTCTTCAATGCCACGGGTGCGCGCAGCCCTTAGTGGTCTTAAAGCGGCCAACACATACCCACGGCGATTTTGCCAAAGTAAGCCAACCTGCCGCAGTATAACTGCGGCGGCTAGTCTTCTAGTGGATAACATGGCTAAATGCGATTTTCTCATGGATGGGTAGATTAACTGCATTCAAAATGATGCAACCCTCTCAAATCATCTACCTTTTTAGAACACTTTCAATCTTGATACCAATCAGCTACTTTAAAGTCCTACAATCCCTTTTATCCAGATTTGTTTGGAATGGGAAGAGGTCCAGATGTACACACTCCAAACCAATCAAACATAGACGTAGTGGGGGTGTAGGATATATCGACTTCCAAGACTATTACTCAGCATCAATCTTGATGCAACTTAAAGGGTAAGTTTACCTTTGTACACTTTTTAATTTTTTGTTTTAAATTCCAGCTCCCCTATGCATCAATATAGCATTCATGTACTTTTTTTGCAAAAATATCAACGCTTTCCATTAGCCTCCCTGGCGGTTTTCCCGAGTGTGGCTCGGGGTTAAAATTCAGGACCATTAGCGGTAACCCCAAGCCACACTCGGGATTACATTGCAGGATCCTGGTGCCTCCTTACTTACCTTGTCCCCGGGATCCTGCAATGTCCCCCGCAGTGTCCGAGGGCTCCGTCCTCCTCTGAAGCCTCTCCTTGCCAGGCTCCGTTCCCTGCGAGCGTCGCGTCGCACGGGGGCGGAGCCTGGCGGCAATTTTAAAAAATAAAGTAAAAATCATAACACATACAGTACTGTAATCTTACAGATTACAGTACTGTATGAAATGATTTCACATCCCTTTTGTCCCCAGTGCTTTGGCCCATGCCCTGCATGCAGTTTTACATGATATACACTGTTCTTTCTGCCTGGAAACTGGAGATTGTCCATAGCAACCAAAAAGTGTCCCTTTACGTCTAAAGTGGCTTTAGACCAGCTAGAAAACAGCAATAGTAAATTAGAACACTTGCAGAATTGAGCGATAGTGAATTGTGGGGAAATTTATTTTATTACTATTTATTTTTATTTTTTTTAATTATTTATTTTTATTTATTATATTATAATTTATGTTTTTGTGTTTCAAACTTTATCATATCCGGGATATCTACTAGATTCTGGTTTGGACAGATTTAAGTGTGTTATTGTTAAGATTTACAGACCTACAATATAAAACGCCAAATTAAAATAATTGTACCGCTTTCAGCACCTAAAATCCGAAATAATCATACCGCCAGGGAGGTTAAATCTAGAGTCACTTGCTTTTCTTGTGTTAATCCATGTATCCAGATTTTTCCATTAGTAATGTCTTTTTTCTGATCAGTCTGTAGGTCATGACACAGGAAGGAGTTGACCAGCTGACCTCATTAGCACACACATCATCCACCCTCCCACTCCCAGGTGCATGTTTTTTAAATGAAATGCAATCAATCAGTGATCACATCACCCTTCTCACTAAATACACAATATACAATCATATTGCATAGTGTATGGCCATCTTTATACACATACAGTGGACAGAAACACTCAGCTGTCAAGCCCCATTCATATCTCTGCATAGAGAACTCGCATTCCCACGTGTCTTTTTTTTTTTTTTTTTTTTTAGCGAGGGGGGAGGCGTTTGAGCATTTTCACTCATCACACATTTTTTACTGTGATTTTTGGTGCAGTGCATTTCTGAAATGCAAGGAACAAACAGATGTGAATGGAGCCTCATTGTTCTTGTGTTATTGGACCAATTTCACTTTCATGAATATGTGAATTTAACAGCGCTAGCAGAATATTTGCATAGGGGAGCTGGAATTTAGAAAAAAAAAGTGTACAAAGGTGAACTTACTCTTTGAAGAATGGTTCCTACCCTCCCTGACAACGATCTGGGGTTCAATAGAATCAACATATGGTCCTCATTACCCGCTATTCAGTGTTCAACTAGGAGCACGGGTCCCATCCTTCATACCCCCAACCATGATAGTAACACTCAGGTCTTGGAAATGGCTGCTCCAACAAGCTCAATACTAGGGATGAGCCGAACACCCCCTTGTTTGGTTCGCACCAGAACATGCGAACAGGAAAAAAGTTTGTTCGAACACGCAAACACCATTAAAGTCTATGGGACACGAACATGAATAATCAAAAGTGCTAATTTTAAAGGCTTATATGCAAGTTATTGTCATAAAAAGTGTTTGGGGACCTGGGTCCTGCCCCAGGGGACATGGATCAATGCAAAAAAAAGTTTTAAAAATGGCTGTTTTTTCAGGAGCAGTGATTTTAATAATGCTTAAAGTCAAACAATAAAAGTGTAATATCCCTTTAAATTTCATAGCTGGGGGGTGTCTATAGTATGCCTGTAAAGGGGCGCATGTTTCCCGTGTTTACACTGGACAGCAAAATTACATTTCGAAGGAAAAAACCCATTTAAAATTACTCGCGGCTATTGCATTGCCGACAATACACATAGAAGTTCATTGATAAAAACAGCATGGGAATTCCCCACAGGGGAACCCCGAACCAAAATTAAAAAAAAAAATGACGCGGGGTTCCCCCTAAATTCCATACCAGACCCTTCAGGTCTGGTATGGATGTTAAGGGGAACCCCGCGCCAAAAAAAAAAAAAAAAACGGCATGGGGTCCCCCCAAAAATCCATACCAGAACCTTATCCGAGCACGCAACCTGGCAGGCTGCAGGGAAAGAGGGGGGACGAGAGTGCGCCCCCCCCCTCCTGAACCGTACCAGGCCACATGCCCTCAACATTGGGAGGGTGCTTTGGGGTAGCCCCCCAAAACACCTTGTCCCCATGTTGATGAGGACAAGGGCCTCATCCCCACAACCCTGGCCGGTGGTTGTGGGGGTCTGCGGGCGGGGGGCTTATCGGAATCTGGAAGCCCCCTTTAACAAGGGGACCCCCAGATCCCCGCCCCCCCTGTGTGAAATGGTAAGGGGGTACTTACCCCTACCATTTCACTAAAAAACTGTCAAAAATGTTAAAAATGACAAGAGACAGTTTTTGACAATTCCTTTATTTAAATGCTTCTTCTTTCTTCTATCTTCCTTCATCTTCTTCTTCTTCTTCTGGTTCTTCTGGTTCTTCCTCCGGCGTTCTCGTCCAGCATCTCCTCCGCGGCGTCTTCTATCTTCTTCTCCTCAGGCCCCTCCGCACTCATGGCATGGGGGGAGGCTCCCGCTCTTCTCTTCATCTTCTTCTCTTCTTCTCTTCTTCATTTTCTTCTCCGGGCCGCTCCGCATCCATGCTGGCATGGAGGGAGGCTCCTGCTGTGTGACGGCGTCTCCTCGTCTGATGGTTCTTAAATAACGGGGGGCGGGGCCACCCGGTGACCCCGCCCCCTCTGACGCACAGTGACTTGACGGGACTTCCCTGTGACGTCACGGGGAATGCCACAGGGAAGTCCCGTCATGTCCCGTGCGTCAGAGGGGGGCGGGGTCACCGGGTGGCCGCGCCCCCCATTATTTAAGAACCGTCAGACGAGGAGACGCCGTCACACAGCGGGAGCCTCCCTCCATGCCAGCATGGATGCGGAGCGGCCCGGAGAAGAAAATAAAGAAGAGAAGAAGATGAAGAAGAAGATGAAGAGAAGAGCGGGAGCCTCCCCCCATGTCATGAGTGCGGAGGGGCCTGAGGAGAAGAAGATAGAAGACGCCGCAGAGGAGATGCTGGACGAGAACGCCGGAGGAAGAACCAGAAGAACCAGAAGAAGAAGATGAAGAAAGATAGAAGAAAGAAGAAGCATTTAAATAAAGGAATTGTCAAAAACAGTTTCTTGTCATTTTTAACATTTTTGACAGTTTTTTAGTGAAATGGTAGGGGTAAGTACCCCCTTACCATTTCACATGGGGGGGTGGGATCTGGGGGTCCCCTTGTTAAAGGGGGCTTCCAGATTCCAATAAGCCCCCTGCCCGCAGACCCCCACAACCACCGGCCAGCTTTGTGGGGATGAGGCCCTTGTCCTCATCAACATGGGGACAAGGCGTTTTCGGGGTCTACCCCAAAGCACCCTCCCAATGTTGAGGGCATGTGGCCTGGTACGGTTCAGGAGGGGGGGCGCACTCTCGTCCCCCCCTCTTTTGTTGCAGCCTGCCAGGTTGCGTGCTCGGATAAGGGTCTGGTATGGATTTTTGGGGGGACCCCATGCCGTTTTTTTTTTTTTTTTTGGCACGGGTTCCCCTTAAAATCCATACCAGACCTGAAGGGCCTGGTATGGAATTTAGGGGGACTCCCACGTCATTTTTTTTTTTTTAATTTTGGTTCAGGGTTCCCCTGTGGGGAATTCCCATGCCGTTTTTATCAATGAACTTCTATGTGTATTGTTGGCAATTCAATAGTCGCGAGTAGGTTTAAATGGGTTTTTTCCTTCGCAATGTCATTTTGCTGTCAGACTGTTCTAAACACGGGAAACATGCGCCCCTTTACAGGCATACTATAGACACCCCCCAGCTACGAAATTTAAAGGGATATTACACTTTTATTGTTTGACTTTAAGCATTATTAAAATCACTGCTCCTGAAAAAATGGCCATTTTTAAAACTTTTTTTTGCATTGATCCATGTCCCCTGGGGCAGGACCCGGGTCCCCAAACACTTTTTATGACAATAACTTGCATATAAGCCTTTAAAATTAGCACTTTTGATTTCTCCCATAGACTTTTAAAGGGTGTTCCGCGGCATTCGAATTTGCCGCGAACACCCCAAATTGTTCGCTGTTCGGCGAACTTGCGAACAGCCAATGTTCGAGTCGAACATGAGTTTGACTCGAACTCGAAGCTCATCCCTACTCAATACCCAAAGAACACTACCTTGAAAATCCCTTTATCAGCACTAGCCCCTTTCATAGCCCAAATATCCTTCACATCCTGTATCAAAAAAGGGTTAAACTTCCTTCATAATCTATACATTGGAAACTCGCTTAAAACCTTTCCTTCTCTACAAAAATAATTTAATCTCCCACAAGGCGACCTATACCAATACATGCAAATATGACACTGTCTCTTAAAAATCTCCTACAGTCACCAGAACATCCAAGCTCTTGCGTGGTCCTTCCTAACATCCCCTAGCTCACACCAAAAAGGAATCACAACGTTGTATAATATTCTCCAACAGAAATGTACATTCATCAAATCTCCCCCTACATGCAATGGGAAGCTGATTTAGGACAGTCCTTCATGATAAATCAGTGGACTAAAGCGTGTAAAGCCACACAAAAGGCTACCTGTTGCTCTACACTATGGGAACTTGCCACAAAAATCTCAGTAAGATGGTACCTGACCCCAGACAAAATCTTACGATACAGTCCCCATCTATCCAATAGATGCTGGAGAAACTGTGGTCAAAAAGGGGACATTCTACATATCCTTTGGGGATGCCCTATACTCTCAACATACTGGAATGCTATAGTTAACATTATCTCTGAAATTACTCAACAAGTCCCTATGAACCCAGGACTAGCAATACTATCCCTAGACATAGATTCTCTTTCACCTAAATCACAACATACAATTACCCACATACTTCTAGCAGCAAGATTATTAATCACGAGAAAGTGGAAAAAACCCACCTCCTTTCCTAACAGAAGTGATAGATCTAATGCATTTACATTGCTTCTATGAACAGATGATGGCTTCCTGCTACAACCCTCATTGCTTTAATGGTCACCTTGGAACTCTTGGTGTCAGGATCACTTAGTGCTCCTTCTCCTCATTCCAGCATCTGGGTGTTGGCTGTTGCGTTCTCCCTGTCTGTGTTCACCTGCAAGTTGATTGATGGTCAGTCACCTGTTATAAGCAAACCAAACACTCTATCCCTTGCTTGTGAGAAGAGACAGAGTTGCCTCCATTGTTCCTGATCAAGCCTCCCATTTGTCTGCCCTGCTTTGCTGTTGGATTTCCCTGTGTATGACCTGGATCGGATATTGGACTATTCCCTGAACTCAGCCTGTCTTTTATCTGGACCGTCATAGAAACACGCTATCTGTCTGCTAAACTGCAAGTAGTCTGTTGTTTGCTCTGTTTGCATCTGCCCTGGTGGGGAGGCCAGGCACTATTGCATTGTGTATAAGTCCTGGGGGCAACCAAATACCAGTAGACCTGCTTGCCTTAAGGGAAAGGGGGCTGATATAGGTGAAGCACACAGTAGCTAGCTATAGTGTTTGACCACCGGCATTGGGGTAGACATGGCATTCGTGATACCTGGTATTTAAAAAAATGATAACTCTATGTATATATCTTTAATAACTCTACGAAGAATGATGTTGAGGTCCCCCGGGACACAGTTTGTACTCATTGGGGTGCCTGGGGAGTTAACTCAACTCCCGTCTTTCTCTTCTCAACAAAATGAGATGTTAGTTGTATCCCTACTATTTTACTGCTTTCCTTGTAGGAAACATTTATGTCCTACCTTTGTACCCTCTGTATATACATTGTCATTCTATCATACTGTGTAACATTTGTGTTTATTTCATGTTTATTACTTATCTTTCAAAACTCAATAAAAATTATTAAAACAAAAAAAAAGGCAAGGGATCTAAGCAACTTACAAGGTTCTGGCTTCACAAAGTTGCTAGAAGCATTCAACTTAACCACCTCAATACCAGGCACTTTCACCCCTTTCCTGCCAAGGCCATTTTTCAGCTTTCAGCACTGTCGCACTTTGAATGACAATTGCGCGGTTGTGCAACACTGTACCCAAATAGATTTGTTTTATTTTTTTCTTCACACAAATAGAGCTTTCTTTTGGTGGTATTTATTCACTGCTGGGATTTTTATTTAAAAAAAAAAAAAAAAAAAAGAAAAACGACTGAAAATTTTGAAAAAAAAAAAAAACTTTTTTTACTTTCTGTCAGTAAATTTTGTAAATAAGTAATTTTTCTCCTTCACTTATGTGCGCTGATGAGGCTGCACTGATGGGCACTGATATGCTGCACTGATAGGCACTGATGAGGTGGCTCTTATGGGCACTGCTTTGGTGGCACTGATAGTCACTACTGAAGATTCATTTCTTCCCAATTAAAGAGCAACTCCTTGCTAAAGCGAGATCAGTCCCTGATCTTCCAGCTCCATGTAACGGTGTGCAACTAAATTCTGATCTTTCTCAATATACCCTTAACCTGAGAAGACAGATGAAAACGATTATCAAAGCCCTCAATAACCAAACAATTCAGTACAAATGGTGCCATCCAGCTACCATAATGATCACTCACAATGGAACATCCTATACAGTTTCAAAGCCCAAAGATGGCCTAAGGCTCTTACACTCCTGGGGTATAATCCCAGAGTTGCCCAGGGGTGACTTTGCCTCCTCCTCAAGTCCTCCGCAACATGGATACCAAAGACAGGAGAACCAAAACTCCAAATATAAATGAACCCCCCTGCTGCATCATTTTCTAGCTATGGCCTATATGCCATGTCAGGCTTCCAGCTAGACAACACCTATTACTGAACTCAACCCTCACATATGGTCAACTTCTTGCAAAATAACTGCTGACCTTCGGGTTTTTTTTATATTTTTGTTCCTCATTTTCACCTTTTTTGGTTTTTCTGTTTACGGTTTGTTTCATCAAGATGGATAGAAACTGCTACCTAAAACTGAGTTATTGTTTCAGTTTACAAAGGTTAATACTGTTATTTTTTTCCCCTTCATCACAGACTGCTTTACTATAGAAGCACAAAATTCAATTTTTCACTTCTAGGACTCCCAAGAACAAAGTGACGAGCATCCTCATCTGAGGAATTATCCAAGAATTACCACCTGAACATATAAACGTGAGTCTATACTATCAACCAGCACCAATAGCCTTCACTTCACCATGTCCATCAAAGTCTTATCCATAAATGCAAAAAGGCTTGAATCACCCAGCAAAAAGAGCATCCTGTAAAATACTACGCGTTCAAGAAACGCACTTTGCTCAAGAAGCCACACACTTCTGCCAACATAAATCCTTTCCACACATCTACAATCTTGCTACTCATGAAAACAATGTGGAGTACTAATAGCTGTTCGGAACACTATCTCTTTCCAGCTACAGAAGGGCACCCTCGACTCAGAAGGCAGATACATCATTCTAAACTGCACCATAGAAAATACCCAATATACCATAGTAACTCTGTATGCCCCGAAACAAAGACAGATGCTCTTTCTCAAGTCCACCTTTAAAAAATGTAAGAAGCACAATAAGGAAACCTACTTATATGTGGGGACTCCAACTTTGTGCCTGACTATGAGTTGGATACATCTTCTGGACCCAAGAGATTTGCTTCTCCTTTGAACAAATTCATCACAGCTAATGATTTATATGATGTCTGGAGGTGCTGTCAGGCAGATGAGAGGGACTACCTGTACCTGTTCTGATGTAATAACACATATTTTCGCATAGACCTATTTCTATTTGATAAATGGTTACTGCAAAATATTCACGCTTCTCAAATCCACACCATCCCCTGGTCAGACTACGCATCTGTAAGCATCAAAATCACAAATAAACCATCACAACCACGCTTCTACGTGTGGCGAGTGAACAATTTTCTCCTTCAAAACCCAACCAATACTGAGCATCTATCCCAAAAATTACATGAATTCTTCACTATAAACACACGTTCAGTGTCTGACCCGGCGACCCGGTGGAATGACCACAAAACTTACATTAGAGGATTTTTTATTCAACTAGGTTTAAAACTTAGGAAAAGGAGGATGCTGCACTTAGAAGAACTGACAGCAGCTATTGAAACTGCAGATCTTGAAAACAAATCACACCCTTCTCCATCACTGCAATCTCAAATATTCAAACTTCGCTCTTTGTTACTTGAAAACTTTGAAATAATGCAATGCAAGCTTAAAGCTAAAACATATGCAACGGGTAACAAAGCAGGGAAAGCAATGGCTCTCCGCATTAAAGGGCACCGCCTAAAATCTAAAATAGCATATCTTATCACCCATCTACCAGTGACAAACTCTTAAATCTTCAATCAATAGCTGACGCATTCAGCTGCGATTACAGCAGCCTGTACAACATCAATGCTAATGAAAACACACACCAACCATCTCAGTAAGACCCCTTTCACACTGGGGCGCTTTGCAGGTGCTACAGCGCTAAAAATAGCGCCTGCAAAGCGTCCTGAAAGAGCCGCTGCTGTCTCTCCAATGTGAAAGCCCCGAGGGCTTTCACACTGGAGCTGTGCACTGGCAGGACACTAAAAAAAGTCCTGCTAGCAGCATCTTTGGAGCGGTGAAGGAGCAGTGTATACACCGCTCCTTCACCTCTCCTGCCCATTGAAATCAATGGGGCAGCGCGGCTATACCGCCAGCATAGCGCTGCTGCAGCAGCGCTTTGTGGTGGTTTTAACACTTTCACAGCTGTTTTTTAACCCTTTCTCGGCTGCTAGCGGGGGTAAAAGTGCCCTGCTAGCGGCCAAATAGCGCCGCCAAATTTGACGGTAAAGTGATGCTTTACCGCCGACACACCCACCGCCCCAGTGTGAAAGGGGCCGAAGAGATTCAGTCCTTCCTCAACCACATTAACCTTCCCTCATTATCGATTGACCAAATTTTGTTTCTAAACACACCATTCTTTACAGACAAAATTAAAAAGGTAATAGAAAAATTACAGAACTCGAAATACTCAGGTCCTGATGGATTTACCAGAGAATACTTCAAAACATTTCAAACAATATTAACCCCACATCTATGTGACTTGTACAACCACGCTGCCTCCTCCTCATCTTTTCCAAAGGAAATGCTATATGCACTTGTGGTAACGCTGCCGAAACCATGAAAGGAACGCACATCCCCCAAAATTTCCGCCCAATATCCCTATTGAACCTTGACCTCAAGATATACGCCAAAATGTAAGCTAACAGACTGATAGATATTCTTTCCTCTTTGATACATAAGGACCAAACTGGCTTCACTAAAGGCTGCCAGACCTCAGACGCCACCAGGTTAATTGGTATCCTCCACCATACAAATACCACTGGAATGCCTTCTCTGCTTTTACAAAGCCATACTAGCCCTGTATACACATCCAACCTTCTCTCTACCCCATTCCAAATTACAAATGGCACGAGACAAGGGTGACCTTTTTCCCTTTTAATTTTCAATTAAGTGATGGAACCTTTAGCTGAACATATTAGATCCAACAACAAAATAATAGGTATCAACATCGAACCCCACGAACACAAAATCAATTTGTTGATGACTTGATTTTAATGCTATCTAACCCCTCATCATCCCTCATAGAAGTCCAAAAAATTCTCACATGGTTTATCAAAGTCTCATATTACAAAGCAAATGAAACCAAATCATACATCCTAGATTTAGGAAGTGATGCTGTAACACGAAACCTCCTCCAACAATTCCCATACACCTGGGCAGATACAAGTATATCCTATCTAGGCATACAGCTAACACGATCCACAAAAACACTCTTTCAGCATAATTAACTTCCCCTCTGCACTAAACTACAACAAGATCTCCATAACCACTTCAGCCCCGATAGGATTTGCCCCTTCCCTTTGCGATTCGGCACTGCATTGCTTTAACTGACAATTGCGCGGTCGTGTGAAGTTGTAACCAAAATTGATGTCCTTTTTTTCCCACAAATAGAGCTTTCTTTTAGTGGTATTTTATCACCTCTGCGATTTTTTTATTTTTTGTGCTATAAACAAAAAAAAGAGCAATACATATCCCCCCAAAAAATATTTTAAAAAAATTTCTTTCTTAGTTTAGGCCGCTATGTATTCTTCTACATATTTTTGGTAAAAAATCCCAATAAGCGTATATTGATTGGTTTGCTCAAAAGTTATAGCGTTGACAAAATAAGGGATAGACTTATGGCATTTTTATTATAATTTTTTTTTTTTTTACTAGTAATGGTGGCATTCTGCGATTTCTATTGTGACTGCGACATTGCGCGGACAGATCGGACACTTTGTACACTTTGTTGGGACCATTGACATTTATACAGCGATCAGAGCTAAAAATAGCCACTGATTACTGTATAAATGTCACTGGCAGAGAAGGGGTTAACACTAGGGAGATCAAGGGGTTAAATGTGTGTCCTAGGGAGTGATTCTAACTGTGGGGGGATGGAACTGCCTGAAGGAGGAGACCGATCGCTGTTCATACTGGAGTATGAACAACAGATATGTCTCCTCACCCCTGACAGTATGGAGATCTGTCTTTTTATATTGAAAAACCTCCGTTCTGTGTCTCTGAGGAGCGATCATGGATGCTCGGCAAACATCGCGACCGCCGGGCACGTGCATGGACTCCGTCTTCAATGTCACGGGTGCGCGCAGCCCTTAGTGGTCTTAAAGTGGCCGACACATACCCACGATTTTGCCAAAGCAAGCCAACCTACCACAGTATAACTGCAGCAGCTAGTCTTCTAGTGGATAACATGGCTAATTTTCTCATGGATGGCTAGATTAACTGCACTCAAAATGATGCAACTCCCTCAAATCATCTACCTTTTTAGAACACTTTCAATCTTGATACCAATCAGCTACTTTAAAGTCCTACAATCCCTTTTATCCAGATTTGTTTGGAATGGGAAGAGGTCCAGATGTACACACTCCAAACCAATCAAACATAGACTTAGTGGGGGTGTAGGATATATCGACTTCCAAAACTATTACTCAGCATCAATCTTGATGCAACTTAAAGGGCAAGTTCACCTTCGTACACTTTTTAAAAATTTTTTTTGAATTCCAGCTCCCCTATGCATCAATATAGCATTCATGTACTTTTTTTGCAAAAATATCAACGCTTTCCATTAAATCTAGAGTCACTTGCTTTTCTTGTGTTAATCCATGTATCCAGATGTTTCCATTAGTAATGTCTTTTTTCTGATCAGTCTGTAGGTCATGACACAGGAAGGAGTTGACCAGCTGACCTCATTAGCACACACATCATCCACCCTCCCATTCCCAGGTGCACGTTTTTTAAATGAAATGCAATCAATCAGTGATCACATCACCCTTCTCACTAAATACACAATATACAATCATATTGCATGGTGTATGGCCATCTTTATACACATACAGTGGACAGAAACACTCAGCTGTCAAGCCCCATTCACATCTCTGCATAGCGGGAACTCGCATTCCCACATGTGTCTTTTTTTTTTTTTTTTTTAGCGAGGGGGGAGGCGTTTGAGCATTTTTACTCGTCACACATAGGGCAGCCCATCCACCTGAATGGGCTGCCCTACACACAGCAATCGCCCCAAAGAAGCCTCAGAACTTTTTTTTAGAGTGGAGCTTGGTGCATTTTTTACTGTGATTTTTGGTGCAGTGCATTTCTGAAATGCAAGGAACAAACAGATATGAATGGAGCCTCATTGTTCTTGTGTTATTGGACCAATTTCACTTTCATGAATATGTGAATTTAACAGCGCTAGCAGAATATTTGCATAGGGGAGCTGGAATTTAGAAAAAAAAGTGTACAAAGGTGAACTTACTCTTTGAAGAATGGTTCCTACCCTCCCTGACAACGATCTGGGGTTCAATAGAATCAACATATGGTCCTCATTACCCGCTATTCAGTGTTCAACTAGGAGCACGGGTCCCATCCTTCATACCCCCAACCATGATAGTAACACTCAGGTCTTGGAAATGGCTGCTCCAACAAGCTCAATACCCAAAGAACCTACCTTTAAAATCCCTTTATCAGCACTAGCCCCTTTCAAAGCCCAAATATCCTTCACATCCTGTATCAAAAAAGAGTTAAACTTCCTTCATAATCTATACATTGGAAACTCGCTTAAAACCTTTCCTTCTCTACAAAAATAATTTAATCTCCCACAAGGCGACCTATACCAATACATGCAAATATGACACTGTCTCTTAAAAATCTCCTATAGTCACCAGAACATCCAAGCTCTTGCGTGGTCCTTCCTAACATCCCCTAGCTCACACCTAAAAGGAATCACAACGTTTTATAATATTCTCCAACAGAAATGTACATTCATCAAATCTCCCCCTACATGCAATGGGAAGCTGATTTAGGACAGTCCTTCATGATAAATCAGTGGACTAAAGCGTGTAAAGCCACACAGAAGGCTACCTGTTGCTCTACACTATAGGAACTAACCACAAAAATCTCAGTAAGATGGTACCTGACCCCAGACAAAATCTTACGATACAGTCCCCATCTATCCAATAGATGCTGGAGAAACTGTGGTCAAAAAGGGGACATTCTACATATCCTTTGGGGATGCCCTATACTCTCAACATACTGGAATGCTATAGTTAACATTATCTCTGAAATTACTCAACAACAAGTCCCTATGAACCCAGGACTAGCAATACTATCCCTAGACATAGATTCTCTCTCACCTAAATCACAACATACAATTACCCACATACTTCTAGCAGCAAGATTATTAATCACGAGAAAGTGGAAAAAACCTACCTCCTTTCCTAACAGAAGTGATCGATCTAATGCATTTACATTGCTTCTATGAACAGATGATGGCTTCCTGCTACAACCCTCACTCCTTTTAATGGTCACCTTGGAACTCTTGGTGTCAGGATCACTTAGTGCTCCTTCTCCTCATTCCAGCATCTGGGTGTTGGCTGTTGCGTTCTCCCTGTCTGTGTTCACCTGCAAGTTGATTGATGGTCAGTCACCTGTTATAAGCATACCAAACACTCTATCCCTTGCTTGTGAGAAGAGACAGAGTTGCCTCCATTGTTCCTGATCAAGCCTCCCGTTTGTCTGCCCTGCTTTGCTGTTGGATTTCCCTGTGTATGACCTGGATCGGATATTGGACTATTCCCTGAACTCAGCCTGCCCTTTACCTAGACTGTCATTGGATCGGATATTGGACTAGTCCCTGAACTCAGCCTGTCTTTTATCTGGACCGTCATAGAAACACGCTATCTGTCTGCTAAACTGCAAGTAGTCTGTTGTTTGCTCTGTTCGCATCTGCCCTGGTGGGGAGGCCAGGCACTATAGCATTGTGTATAAGTCCTTGGGGCAACCAAATACCAGTAGACCTGCTTGCCTTAAGGGAAAGGGGGCTGATATAGGTGAAGCACACAGTAGCTAGTTATAGTGTCTGACCACCGGCATTGGGGTAGACATGACATTCGTGATACTTGGTATTTAAAAAAAATGGTAACTCTATGTATATATCTTTAATAACTCTACGAAGAATGATGTTGAGGTCCCCCAGGATACAGTTTGTATTCATTGGGGTGCCTGGGGAGTTAACTCAACTCCCGTCTTTCTCTTCTCAACAAAATGAGATGTTTGTTGTATCCCTACTATTTTACTGCTTTCCTTGTAGGAAACATCTATGTCCTACCTTTGTACCCTCTGTATATACATTGTCATTCTATCATACTGTGTAACATTTGTGTTTATTACTTATCTTTCAAAACTCAATAAAAATTATTGAAACAAAAAAAAAGGCAAGGGATCTAAGCAACTTACAAGGTTCTGGCTTCACAAAGTTGCTAGAAGCATTCAACTTAACCACCTCAATACCAGGCACTTTCACCCCCTTCCTGCCATTTTTCAGCTTTCAGCGCTGTCGCACTTTGAATGACAATTGCACGGTTGTGCAACACTGCACCCAAATAGATTTGTTTTATTTTTTTCTTCACACAAATAGAGCTTTCTTTTGGTGGTATTTATTCACTGCTGGGATTTTTATTTAAAAAAAAAAAAAAAAGAAAAACGACTGAAAATTTTGAAAAAAAAAAAAAACTTTTTTAGTTTCTGTCAGTAAATTTTGTAAATAATTTAATTTTTCTCCTTCACTTATGTGCGCTGATGAGGCTGCACTGATATGCTGCACTAATAGGCACTGATGAGGTGGCTCTTATGGGCACTGCTTTAAAGGCACTGATGAGGTGGCAATAATATATCACACTGATGGGCACTGATAGGCAACACTGGTGGGCATGGATAGGCAGCAGTGGTGGGCACTGATAGACAGCATGGATAGGTAGCACTGATGGGCGGCGCTGATGGAACCTGATGGGCACCACTGATGGCATTACTGATAGCCACTAATGGGAGATATTGATAGGTAGCACTGACTGGCATCACTTATAGGCATTGATTGGTGGCACTGATTGATGGCACTAATAGGCACTGATTGGTGGCACTGATGGACACTGATGGGGCTTTCCTGCAATCAGGGCACTGATACATGGAATACATGAAAACTTGATACTTATGTTAGTTATCCATGCAAATAAAGTAATAACAGACCAATTGGCAGAGATAGATTATTAATTTTACATCATTGCCATTTTTTGATATTTTGTGTTTATAATTATTATTTTTCTTTTTTTAGTATATTTTTTTTTTGCATAGATTGCAATTTGTTCGCTCTATTTATTTCTCATTGTGCCTTCACCTTTTGTGGTGCGTTCTATATTGCATGGTCTCGCTGGTATTCACTGGGATGATATCATCTTTGTGAGCATCAGTTCTTTTTGGATCCTTGGATGGACATTGCTGCTTGATTTTAAATAATTTTGTGGCTTTTTTCATGTGTCTGCACAGATTACACCAACATGTAAGTTCTATATCTGTCTACATGACAAGAGTGGTTGTAAGTATTTTGTGATTTATTCATTCTTTGTTCATCTTTATTATAGAAGTAATCTGCTCTAGTAATTTACATACGCCTAAAGAAAGAAGACGTTTTTGAAACGGTTGTGGTCTGTGTTATCTGCCATGGTGATTTAATCACGGTAGTCCAGGGACTGCTCTAGAGCTCCAATTGCTTACTGTTTTCTATCTGTTTGTGTTGACACTTATGCATAATAGCCACCATTGCTGCTCTATTTAACTCTTTGTTAACCACTTGAATACAGGGCACTTTCAGCCCCCTCCTTCCCAGACCAATTTTCAGCTTTCAGCTCTGTCACACTTTAAATGAGAATTTTGCGGTTATGCAACACTGTACCCAGACTACATTTTTATAATTTTTCACACAAATAGAGCTTTTTTTGGTGGTATTTAATCACTGCTGGGATTTTTGTTTACACTACAAATAAAACTCTATGAAGATTTTCTTATTTGCAAAATTTTATAACAGAAGCTAAGTAATTTTCTCTTGATAAATTTTGACCAAAAATGATGCTGCTATATTTCTTTGGTAAAAATAACCCAAATCAGTGTTTATTTGGTGGTGGCAGTGATGGGGGACAGACAAATGTTTTATGTGGACACTGACATGTGCATGGGGACAGAGGTATCAGTGGTGCTTGGTGTACAGTTTGTGGGGTAATCTGTAACAGCTCTCTTTTCTCTTCTCTCTAGCAGCTGTCACAAATCCCCCTCTCACCCCTACTGAGCTCTCACTGAGCAACTGGACAGTGACTGGACACAGCTGATCACATGGTTAAAGAGCCTCAGCTGTGGCTCTTTACAGAGATCAGGGTCACACCGTGTCCTAGCAACTCGGTGCAGCCACGATCGCCATGCTGCACGCCCCCGCTGGTGCATGACAGCGGCCATTCTGGGGCGCCGTCATATGACATCCACCCAGAACAAGAGCTGCACCATCGCTCCGTCATTTGATGGTGGGTGGGCGGCAAGTGGTTAAGCAATCCTCCACTTGCAACATTTTAAGCTGCCAGATTTTAGATTCATCTTCCAATGGCAAAACAAAAAAAACACATCCTCCAATTGTTCTTGTTTGGCATGTTTTCCTCTTTGTGTTATAAATGTTATTGTTAACCGCCTCCCAACCGCCGTATTGTAAAATGATGGCGGAGTGGCATGGCTCAATGACCATGTAGTAGACCACCAAGTGCAGTGTCCATAAAGTGCACCTGTCACCCATCAGTGGCCGCCAGCAGTCCCCTGATATTCATCAGTGACTGTCAGCAGTCACCTGTCACACACCAGTGCCCATAAAGTGCACCTGTCACCCATCAGTGCCCATAAAGTGCACCTGTCACCCATCAGAAACTGTCAGCAGTGTATCTGACCGTCAGTACCCATCACGCAGCTGCCCATCACCAGAGCACCCGTCACACAGCCGCCCATCACCAGAGCACCCGTCACACAGCCCATCACCAAAGTTCCCATCACACAGCCCCTCATCAGAGTACCTGTCACACAGCCACCATCAGCAGTCCATCACCAGCCACATTTAAAAAAGTTTACAGCAGGGAGAAGGCATTCCAGATCCTCTGCATGACTGATGAAAGCAGCGGGAGTTCTCAGTCAGATTCCAATTCCGATTCCAAATCCAATTCAGAGTTTGAACCAATTGAAAGCAGTGGATCAGTGATTGAATTGGAGGAAGAATAGGTCCCTCCTAAAAGGGTACGGCGCTCTGGAAACCAGGCAGCCACCAGCAATAGACCCCAGGATGAAATGTCCAGTACCAGTGCTGCAGTATTACCCCCAAGTATCAATACAGGAATTTCAAATCCCCCAAGTACCAGCACTGGAGTGTCACATACCCCAATAGTCAGGGTCACTACATGCCTCCAAAATGCTCTTGTCAACCCAACATGGCTGCCTTCCAACTCGGGATCAGCAAGCATTCCCCCTTTCACTGCACTCCAGGTGTGCAGGGCAATATAGAACATTTTTCTGAAATTGATTTTTTTTATTTTTGTCCGACACTATGCTTCAATTTATTGTGGACCAGACAAATCTATATGCCCAGCATTATATTTCTAACAACCCCCAATTATCCTATACTTGTCCATATGAGAGATCTGACTTTGGAGGAATTTAACATGGGGCTTACAAAAAAAATGAAGGACATGCCTACTGGTCCACCAACCCCATCCACCACATGCCCATTTATTCTGCCATAATGCCCAGGTACCAATATGAGATTATTATGCACTTCCTTCACTTCAGCGACAACACCCAATGCCTTCCCCAAAATCATCCAAACTATGACAAATTCTATAAATTTCGCCCACTCATAATTTTTTTTCCCAAAGATTTACTGAACTTTATGTCCCTGATCAAAATATTTGTCCCTGGTACACTTTACAGGCTACTAGGGTGAGCTTTCTGTTCTAGTCGAACATGAGTTGGACTCGAACATTGGCTGTTCGCCCATTCATCGAAAACCGAACATTATGGGCCATTCGTGCCAAATTCGAGCGGTGCGTAATGGCCCATAATGCACTGCGGCAGCGCAGTTCACTGCTATATGATTGGCCAGAGCATGCACCATGACCTGCATGCTTTGGCCAATCACAGCGCCCTCAGCTAACAGAGCCATAATTGGCCAAAGACAGGGTGCCTTTCGCCAATCATGGCTCAGGGGGACTAAGACCACGCCCACACTATATAAGGCTGACTGCACGTCGGCCTCGTGTAGTGTGTCGTTGCCGGAGTGGACAGAGAGAGAGTGTCATTTAGATTAGGCAGGCAGATTATTCAGTTAGCTGCAGTGTATTTATATATATATATATATATAAATCTATCCAGTTTAGCTAGATCTCACTGCAGTCCATTCCTGGTGGTCTACTATACTTCTGGCAGGCAGGTGATTCAGTTAGCTGCAGTGTATTTGAGATATATATATCTATATCTCTATTATTTTTGGCATATAACACGCACTTTTTTCCCCTGAAAATCGTGGGTGCGTGTTATAGGCCGATACCCGCCGATTTTGTGTCATCGGAGCGATCGCGGCAATTGTCACGGTTGCCGCCGACATACACAGCCATGGGTAGATTCAATATGGCACCGAGACTGCAGGGATTCGTCGGAGCCGAGATACACATACCCGAGTGTTTTCGGCTTTTTTTTGGCGCCGCTCACAGTCATGCCCAGTCCCGCCCTATGATGGACATAAAACAGGTCCAAGGGGCGGGACTGGGCGTGACGGCGGCGCCGAAAAAAGCCAAGAACACTCGGGTATGTGTATCTCGGCTCTGACGAATCCCTGCAGTCTCTGCGCCATATTTGAATCTACCCATGGCTGTGTATGTCGGCGGCGAGTGCACAAAGCTGCACTGACATGGCTGCACTGGGGCAAGGCTGCACTGACAAGGCTGCACTGACAAGGCTGCACTGACACTGAAAAGGCTGCAGATGGACAGATAAGGCTGCATTGATGGGCATTTTAATGTGTCCTTAAACTTCCCTCCTAAAAGTTTTTTTTTTCCTTCAAATACTTAAAATTCCCTCCTAAACTTGGGGTTGCGTGTTATAGGCCGGCGCGTGTTATACGCCGATAAATACGGTGTGTGTGTGTGTGTGTGTGTGTGTGTGTATATATACACACAGTCTCATACATATATAAATATATCCACTGCATTCTAGTCTAGCCAAGTGAAGTAATTAATATTATATCTGTGTATTAATTTGTCTAATCCCTATAGTTGCTAATCTGTAAGAGTCTGATAAGCACAATGATATAACAAACACCTCTGCTTAGTAAACAAGTTACATTTATTTCCCAATAAAATAGGAATGTACTAAAACATCAGAATTAGGAAAAAAACTGACATAAAGGTATTACAAGAAATTGCAATGTTACATAGCTTACCATCAGAACACACTATACTAAACAGCATATCTCTACAACATAGAACAACAATGAAATATCAAAGATACTTATCACACATGGTTTCATCTGCTGGTTCTGGATGATAAAAGGGGTCTGGGCCACATGGAATTTAGGCCCAAGCCCTCAGTCAGATCAAAGTCCCAAGATGGCAGAGGGACACCCTCATGGCAGGCTTTGAGCAACAAAGAGACAGAGCAAAAGCCTGTGTGTCCCTTTCAAACATACACACCCACTCTTAGCTACCCCCATTTGCCTTTTATCCAATAGATATTGCCGAGAGGTATTCCTTCAAGTCTGCCCATTCTCCAGGAAGCATGCTGTATTGTCCACTAGGGTCAGCGTCTCTATTAGCCCTGTGTCAAATCTCAATAGACATCTTGGCAACAGTGGTCTCTTTAAAGCTTGTAATCACACATGTCACAGCAGGTGGGCTTGAGCCAAGGCATTGTTGTTCTGATCACAAAGCTTTGATGTGTTTCATTCCTACCTGGCTGTGTCAAACAGGAAGTGAAATACCAGAAGTAAGATATTAACCATTTAATACCCAGCTATAGACATATGACGTCCACAGATGGGATCTCCCATCCTGGGTGGACATCATATGACGGCCTGGGCTTCCCGGCTGCCTAGGGGGTGCGCGCGCGCCCGCCATGTAACTCGGGACCTGGTGCGTGTGCCCGGCAGGCCGCGGGGCACCCCGCGATTGCCCGTTAACCGGGCGGGACCGTGGATCTGTGCGTGTAAACACACAGATCCACGTCCTGTCAGTTGTGAGGAGAGCGATCTGTGTTCCTATAGTAGTACAGTGGAACACTGATCGGTCTCCTCACCTTGTACATCCCCGCCCCCTACAGTTAGAAACACTCCCTTAGGAAACATAGTTAACCCCTTGTGTCCCCCTAGTGGTTAACCCCTTCACTGCCTGTCACATTTACACAGTAATCAATGCAATTTTATAGCATTGATCGCTGTATAAATGTGAATGGTCCCAAAAATGTGTCAAAAGTGTCCGATGTGTCCGCCATAATGTCGCAGTCATGAAAAAAAATTGCGATCGCTGATATTACTAGTAAAAAAAAAAAAAAATTTTTTTTTTTTTAAATGCCATAAATCTATCCCGTATTTTGTAGACGCTATAACTTTTGCGCAAACCAATCAATATACGCTTATTGCGATTTTTACCAAAAATATGTAGAAGAATACATATCGGCCGAAACTGAGAAAAAAATTTGTTTTTGTTTTTTAAATTGGGACATTTTATTATAGCAAAAAGTAAAAAATATTGTGTTTTTTTTTTTTTTTTTTTTAAATTGTCGCTCTTCTTTTGTTTATAGCGCAAAAAATAAAAAACGCAGAGGTGATCAAATACAGCAAAAAGAAAGCTCTATTTGTGGGGGAAAAAGGACGTCAATTTTTTTTGGGTACAACGTCGTGCGACCGCGCAATTGTCGTTTAAAGTGCGACAGCGCTGAAAACTAAAAATTGGCCTGGGAAGGAAGGGGGTGAAAATACCCTGTATTGAACCGGTTAAACCATGTCGCTATCCAACACCAAGCCTATATCTGACTGCAGGCCATTCCTGGTATATGTTTTCAAATACACTTTCAGGCAGGCGATTCAGTGATCTGCAGTGCATAAAATATTACACAGTCTCCTACATACTGTATATATATATATCCATTGCATTCTAGTCTAGCCAAGCCTATATCTGACTGCAGGCCGTTTCTGGTGTACGTTTTCAAGTACACTTGCTGGCAGGCAGTTTATTCAGTGATCTGCAGTGCATAATAAATATATATATATATATATATATATATATATATATATATATATATATATATATATATATATATATATATATATATATATATACACAGTCTCCTACATATATATATATCCACTGCATTCTAGTCTAGCCAAGCCTATATCTGACTGCAGGCCATTCCTGGTGTACATTTTCAAATACACTTTCAGGCAGGCAGGTGATTCGGTGATCTACAGTGCAAAAATATGTATACAGTCTCCAACATAAATATATCCACTGCATTCTAGTCTAGCCAAGCCTATATCTGACTGCAGGCCGTACTTGGTGTACGTTTTCAAGTACACTTTCAGGCAGGCAGGTTATTCAGTGATCTGCAGGGCATAAAATATATATACAGTCATATAGATATATATATATATATATCTCTATCTATCTATATCTATCTCTATCCACTGCATTCTAGTCTAGCCAAGCCTATATGACTGCAGACCTTTCCTGGTGTACGTTTTCAAATACACTTTCAGGCAAGCAGGCAGGTTATTCAGTGATTTGCAGTGTATACAATATATATACAGGAGTTGCATGCGCGGTGGGCAGGATGGCGGATGCCTAATGGAGTAGCTCCAGTCCCCGTTCCCTCATCGATTGATCTGCAGCTTATTCAGCCACAGGATCCACCCCAATCATCTATGGAACCCTCCGGGTATCACATGGGGAAAATTGGATCCCAAAAACACATATACTAAGGCTTCAATCCGCCTCCAACGTCCCGGCCTTCACAGCACATGGAACGCTTCCTGTATAGGCCACAGTTCCTGGCCTCGATTAACCTGGTGGACCCGACAATCGCCACAGAGCATTCTGCAGATATACCAAGTATCTCACACTCCAGCCCACCCCCCCCCCCCCCGTTGGACAGATCCAGCAAGCTCAGTCACGGTAGCAGTACTGGACTTAAAATTACAGGCCCTGTTACAATATCTGACCCGCAATATTACAGGGGTAGTTGGGAAGCTTGCACAGGAACTCAGGGGGGAAATAGACCAACTTGGGACATGCACTGACACCCTGGAAAGCAAATTTGATGAAATAGTACAATATATACATGTCCTAGAAGAAGAAAGAGCAGCCCTCAAACATATTGTTTCCGAGATCCAACTACAACAGGGAGATCTGGAAAATAGAGAACGTTGCCAAAATCTGAGGATCTGCAGTGTCCCTGACACAGTCACTGACAAGGAGCTGAGGGCCTATCTTCTAGGCCTATTTGTCACCATAGCCCTTTATATTTTGGATATTGACTGGCGCATGGACAGAGCCCATAGATCTTTGGCTCCAAAACCACCCCCTGGGTCCAATCCGAGAGACATAATAGTTTGCTTCCACTATTACGATAGCAAGGAAGCTCTCACTATGCCCACATGCAATAAAAATTGCATCGATTTTAAGGGATCCAAAATGCAAATATTCAGCGATTTACCCCCCATCACTTTGGCCAAGAGACGAAACCTCCATCCGATAACCATGCACCTGCAGCAGCACCAAATCCCCTACAGATTGGGGTTCCCCTTCCGACTCTCGGCCTCCAGGGATGGAACACAATATTCAATACGTGACCTGCATGAATGTGAGGCCTTCATTCGCAACCTAGGGCTGCCGCCTATCCCCAAGGAAGATCTTTCACTACCACCTCTAAACCTGATCCCTAAACCTCTCCAACCCCCAACGATGATCTGGACCCCGGTTCGGCGAAGACACCAGAAGAATTTCTCCACACCTCAACGGTCCACCCCAGCTAGAACCCCTACCTGAGACTCCCTGTCCTATTGCAGTGATCTTTTCTCTTTTCTAGACCCCAGCTGGATTTCCAGAATTTTGATGGATATATCCTGGAGTCTGTAGGGAGAGCTCTCCCTATCCTGGTTCTTGGTGGCCAAGTTTCCAAGATGTCGGCCTATCATTCAGCCTACAAGATTCTGGTTTGTTTTAAACACTTTTGTTTCTCTCACCGTAATATGCTAACTGTTTCAGGTTATGACTTACTTTGAGGGTGCAGGACCCGTTCCATCCGTCCTGTTAACCGTCATGCCCCTTCACAGGTCCATGGCCCTCCGCCATGGTCCCCTGAAGGTTTTTTCACCTTCAGGCTTTCAAACTGTAATTTTTTTTTTTAAATTTTTTTCAACGTTTTTGAAATTTTATTTTTTTCTATTATCAGGTCCCTTTTTGATCTGTTTCAGTACCACGCTAACAAATGTACACTCACTGTCTTATTGTCTGAGAAATACTTACACATACCACCTTGCAGATCATTTACATTACGGTTGGTTACACTCTTATGTCATGTTAAGATACTGCTTGCTGTTCAATCCATGACTACCACATGGCCTTAAAAATCTTTTTGTATAACGTAAAGGGCTTGAACTCCATTCACAAGTGTTGAACGGCTCTGAAGGAATTCAAGGTCTCAGGGGCAGATGTGGTCATGGTTCAGGATACGTATTTCCTTCTAGGGAGTTCTTTCAAATTTGCCTCCAAAATGTTCCCTAGTGCTTTTATGGCCTCCGACACTTCAGGGAAGGCAGAAGTAGCCATTTTGATCAAACGCTCCTGTCCATTAAAAATGACTGCCTCTATGCTGGACCCCCCGTGGTCTGTATGTCCTCCTGAACTGTGTCCACCAAAAAACACCCCTCACATTAGCCAATGTTTACGCCCCTAACTCGGGAAAGATCGGATTTCTCACAAAGATTTTTGAGATGTTACAGACCGCCTCACAACCCTTTACAATAGTCGGAGGCGATTTTAACATGTGCATGTCACCCAGCAAAGATAGACACGCACTCTTCGAAAACACCACACCACTCCAAGCCCACAAGTTGTCCACTGCATTTTGGAAACTAACACGCTCGTACAATTTATTTGATGCATGGAGGGTGAAACATCCCACACATAGGCAATATATCTTTTATTCTCCTCCACACAAAATGTACTCTCGCCTAGATCATTTTCTGCTTACCGCACCTCTATTACCCCATTTAGTTGCATCCATCACATGGTCTGACCATGCTCCCATAACACTAGATCTAGCTTTACACTCTGCACTACCCAAGACATGCCACTGGAGACTTAACGAGTCCCTCCTGCGAAACATTGATTCCAAAAACCAACTCCAATTGAAACTTATAGAATATTTTCAGCTAAATGAGGGCTCTGTCTCGAGCTCCTCTACCCTGTGGGAGGCCCACAAGGCCTTCTTTAGGGTTGAATGCATTTCTGCTGAATCACGTAAGAAGCGGGAATCAACCCAACAGAGATTGGAACTTCTGATTCAACTACATTCAGCGGAGGGGCATTTACTTCATTCTCCCACAATGGCTCGTCTATCCGAAACCAAATTAAGGGTTTGGATATGAGTAAAATTTCTAAAGCCATGTTATGGTAAAAAAAGAAATTTTATGAATTTGCAGACAAGCCACATAGAATGTTAGTTAACAAGTTAAAACTAAACCCATCCCTATCTATCCCTGACTACATAGTACAACCCGACGGCACTCCTACTTACTGCCCCCAGACCATGTCAAAGGTCTTTGGATGCTTCTATAACACACTTTACAACTGCCTATGCTCAGATCTAGGGATGAGCCGAACACCCCCCTGTTCGGTTTGCACCAGAACATGCGAAGGGGCAAAAAATTTGTGCGAACACCGTTAAAGTCTATGGGACACGAACATGAATAATCAAAAGTGCTAATTTTAAAGGCTTATATGCTAGTTATTGTCATAAAAAGTGTTTGAGGACCCGGGTCCTGCCCCAGGGGACATTGATCAATGCAAAAAAAAGTTTTAAAAATGGTCGTTTTTTCGGGAGCAGTGATTTTAATAATGCTTAAAGTGAAACAATAAAAGTGTAATATCCCTTTTAAATTTCGTACCTGGGGGTGTCTATAGTATGCCTGTAAAGGGGCGCATGTTTCCTGTGTTTAGAACAGTCTGACAGCAAAATGACATTTCAAAGGAAAAAAAGTCATTTAAAACTACTCGCGGCTATTAATGAATTGTCGGTCTGACAATACACATAAAAGTTCATTGATAAAAATGGCATGGGAATTCCCCACAGGGAAACCCCGAACCAAAATTTTACAAAAAAATGACGTGGGGGGTCTCCCTAAATTCCATACCAGGCCCTTCAAGTCTTGTATGGATATTAAGGGGAACCCCGGCCAAAATGTAAAAAAAAATGGCGTGGGGTCCCCCTCAATCTATATCAGACCCTTATCCGAGCACGCAACCTGGCAGGCCGCAGGAAAAGAGGGGGGACGAGAGAGCGCCCCCCCTCCTGAACTGTACCAGGCCACATGCCCTCAACATTGGGAGGGTGCTTTGGGGTAGCCCCCCAAAACACCTTGTCCCCATGTTGATGGGGTCAAGGGCCTCATCCCCACAACCCTTGCCCGGTGGTTGTGGGGGTCTGCGGGCAGGGGGCTTATCGGAATCTGGAAGTCCCCTTTAACAAGGGGATCCCCAGATCCCGCCCCCCCTGTGTGAAATGGTAAGGGGGTACAAAAGTACCCCTACCATTTCACAAAAAAAGTGTCAAAAATGTTAAAAATGACAGACAGTTTTTGACAATTCCTTTATTTAAATGCTTCTTCTTTCTTCTATCTTCTATCTTCATTCAGTTTCTTCCTCCTTCTTCTGGTTCTTCCTCTGGTGTTCTCGTCCGGTATCTTCCTCCGCGGCGCCAGTGTCGTCTTCTGGGCAGCTCCGCATCCAACCATGATGGGAGGCTCCCAATGTGTGACACTTCTCCTCTTCTGACGGTTCTTAAATAATGGTCACCCGGTGACCCCGCCCCCTCTGAAGCATGGGGACTTCCTTGTCTGCCCCTTCTGACATCACGGGGAATACCACAGGGAAGTCCCCGTCAAGTCCCCGTGCGTCAGAGGGGGGCGGGGCCACCTGGCTCCATTATTTAAGAACCGTCAAGAGGAGAAGCGTCACACTGCGGCAGCCTCCCGTCATGGTCGGATGCGGAGCGGCCCAGAAGACGAAGGGAAGAAGACGCCGGTGCCACGGAGAAAGATGCCGGACAAGAACACCGGAGGAAGACCCAGAAGAACCAGAAGAAGAAGATGGAGGAAGAAACCGAAGGAAGATAGAAGATAGAAGAAAGAAGAAGCATTTAAATAAAGGAATTGTCAAAAACTGTCTCTTGTCATTTTTAACATTTTTGACAGTTTTTTTGTGAAATGGGAGGGGTACTTTTGTACCCCCTTACCATTTCACATGGGGGAGGGCCGGGACCTGGGGGTCCCCTTGTTAAAGGGGGCTTCCAGATTTCGATAAGCCCCCCCACCCGCAGACCCCCACAACCACCGGGCAAGGGTTGTGGGGATGAAACCCTTGTCCCCATCAACATGGGGACAAGGTGTTTTGGGGGCTACCCCAAAGCACCCTCCCAATGTTGAGGGCATGTGGCCTGGTACGGTTCAGGAGGGGGGCTCTCTCATCCCCCCCTCTTTTCCTGTGGCCTGCCAGGTTGCCTGCTCGGATAAGGGTCTGGTATGGATTTTTGGGGAGACCCCACACCATTTTTTTTTATTTTGGCCTGAGGTTCCCCTTAATATCCATACCAGACCTGAAGGGCCTGGTATGGAATTTAGGGGCACCCCCACGTCGTTTTTTTTTTTTTATTTTGGTTCGGGGTTCCCCTGTGGTGAATTCCCATGCCGTTTTTGTCAATGAACTTTTATGTGTATTGTTGGACCGGCAATTTATTAATATTCGCGAGTAGTTTTAACCACCTCAATACAGTGCATTTCCGCCCCCTTCCTGCCCAAGCCATTTTTCAGCTTTCAGCGCTGTCGCACTTTGAATGACAATTGCGCGGTCATACAACACTGTACCCAAATGAAATTGTTATAATTTTTTCCCCACAAATAGAGCTTTCTTTTAGTGGTATTTGATCACCTCCTGCGGTTTTTATTTTTTGCGCTACAAACAAAAAAGGAGTGACAAGTTTTAAAAAAAACACAATCATTTTTACCTTTTGCGATAATAAATATCCAATTTTATTTTCTTTAAAACAAATTTTTTCTCAGTTTAGGCCGATATGTATTCTTGTACATATTTTTGGTAAAAAAAAATCGCAATAAGCGTATATAAATTGGTTTGCGCAAAAGTTATAGCGTCTACAAAATAGGGGATAGATTTATAACATTTTTAATTTTTTTACTAGTAAGGGCAGCGATCTGCGATTTTTATCGTGACTGCGATATTGCGGCGGACATATCGGACACTTTTGACACATATTTGGGACCATTCACATTTATACAGCGATCCGTGCTATAAAAATGCATTGATTACTGTATAAATGTGACTGGCAGGGAAGGGGTTAACTGTGTTGCTAGGGAGTGATTCTAACTGTAGGGGGCGGGGACTCACTAGGGGAGGAGACCGATCGCTGTTCCTCTGTACTGGGAACACACCATCGGTCTCCTCTCCTCTGACAGGACCATGGATCTGTGTGTTTACACACACAGATCCACGATCCTGCTGTGTTACCGGTAATCGCGGGTGCCCGGCGGACATCACAGCCGCCGGGCACGCGCACTGGGTGCCTAGTAACACAGCGGGCGCGCGATTGGCGGCGGCGCGCCCCCCGGTGGCCTAGGAAAGCGAGGACGTCATATGACGCCCGCCCGCAACTAGAGCTGCGCCGCCTGGCCGTCAATTGACGGCCGGCTTTCGGCAAGCAGTTAAATTACTTTTTTTCCTTTGAAATGTCATTTTGCTGTCAGACTGTTCTAAACACGCAAAACATGCAGTCCTTTACAGGCATACTATACTACAGACACCCCCCAGCTACGGAATTTAAAGGAATATTACACTTTTATTGTTTCACTTTAAGCATTATTAAAATCACTGCTCCTGAAAAAACGGCTGTTTTTTAAAACTTTTTTTTGCATTGATCCATGTCCCCTGGGGCAGGACCCAGGTCCCCAAATACTTTTTATGACAATAACTTGCATATAAGCCTTTAAAATTAGCACTTTTGATTTCTCCCATAGACTTTTAAAGGGTGTTCCATGGCTTTCGAATTTGCCGCGAACACCCCAAATTGTTCGCTGTTCAGCAAACTGGCGAACAGCTGATGTTCGAGTCGAACATGAGTTTGACTCTAACTCGAAGCTCATCCCTATTCAGATCCACTGACCCAGTTTACACAAGAGAAGTTCGACTCCTTTGTATCATCATTACAACTTCCACAAATGTCCCCAGAGCAACGATCCTCACTCAATACACCCATCACCTCTGAGGAATTAGCAGATGTGATTAAATCACTCCCCTCACACAAAGCCCCAGGCCCTGATGGACTCCCCTATTTCTACTACAAAACATTCCTCTCAACACCAGCTCCACATATGTTAAATTTATTTTCCTCCCTACTCAAAGGTACCTTGCCCCATCCCCAGTATTTACATGCACACATTACCGTTATCCCTGAATCAGGCAAAGACCCGTCTACTCCTGATAACTATCGCCCTATTGCCCTACTAAATTTGGATTATAAAATCTTCACAAAAACATTGACAAACAGACTCTTGAAAATATTACTGTCACTGATACATAACGGTCAGGTGGGTTTCGTCCCCACAAGGCATGCAGGGGATAACACTCAACGTACAATAGACCTTATTAATCTACTAACTAGAACAAACCACTTCCCAGGTACAATTATCATCTCATATATCTCCTACATTCACCCTCAGTAATGGTACCAGACAGGGATGCCCACTGTCACCCTTATTGTTTGTCCTCAGCTTAGAACCCCTGGCTGTTGCCATACGCGATTGCCCCAAAGTTATTGGAGTATATCTGCAACAGAGAGAATACAAACTATCTCTTTTCGCAGATGACATTCTCTTAACGCTCACATATCCAAACACATCTTTACCTTCACTCTACAATATTCTAGTGGCCTTTAGTGCTATCTCAGGTTACAAAATCAATGCTGCCAAGACGGAAGCCCTCCCCATTAATATCACCCCCCAACTAGCTATACTTCAACAAATTTATAATTACCATTGGTGTGCTTCTTCGCTAAAATATTTAGGAGTCCAGCTTACAACAACATACTCCACATTTATATCAGGCTAATTTCCCCCCCATATGGCAGTGCGTCAAAAAGGCTTTGAGAATATCTCCCGTGATGTGGTGATGCCGGGACTGGATGGTATCCTACAAGCCACAGACTCCAATGGACACAAGATGGAAGGTGGTCCCAAACAGAAATTCAGAGGCTGTCGATCACAACAATCGTTCCAAAGAGGAGATGGTCCAGGGGTAGTCATCAGCACTCGAGCATGGGAAAAAGAAAAGGAGAACTCCACATCGTGCAGGTCAACCAAGTTGGGATTTATTGGAGTAAAATACCATATACCATTCCCCTGTTGAAGACTTTTTAGTTGAAACGCGTAGGGATAGCACCTCTAGCTTCCCACATTGCCATTTTATCTTTATTTGTGATCACTTTTTACATTTTTGTATTATATGGTATTTTACTACAATAAATCCCATCTTGGTTGACCTGCACCATGTGGAGTTCCCCTTTTCTTTTTCCCATGCTCGCGTGCTGATGACCACCCCTGGACCATTTCCTCCTTGGAACGATTGTTGTGACCGACAGCCTTTGAATTTCCGTTTGGAACCACCTTCCATCTTGTGTCCATTGGAGTCTGCGGCTTGTAGGATACCGTCCAGTCCCAGCACATCAAAGGAGATCTTCTCAAAGCCTTTTTGACACACTGCCGTATGGTATGTGCATCCTACTGATCTGATAAGGGTACCCACTTCTTCATATTGAATGCCTTTCATGCCTTTTGGTACTTCTTCTTTGATTGAAAATTGAGAAGAAAGTTTCCCATCATTGGATACCTCACATGTGGATTTTCATTATTTTGAAGTTTACTTTGCTGTTACATATTTATTTCACATGTGGACTTTTGGTTTTCCTTTACATTTATTTTTATGTATTCACCTTACTCATGCACTTGAGGTGTTTTGGATTCACATTTATACATTTACATAGTGTGTATTTGGCCATTATTAGCGCTACACTTATTTTTTATAATTTCTCAGTGGACTTGGTTTGTTTGTGTGTTAGCTGCTTTCAGTTTTTAGATCTTTTGGGTTTAGCGCAGCATTTTCACCCTTTTCCTACCTATTATCCTTCACTGACCTACAAAAACAACACCAGATTCCTAAAACACTTTTCTATTCCTATTTGCAATTTAGACATTTCTTTACCACCAAATCTCCCACCCTTTCCCTGGACAAACCATCAGACTTCGAAATATTATGTGCCAAAGGTCCCTAAGAGCCTCAATTAATTTCTACTATATATAAAATCCTACACAAAGCCACCCCCTTAAAAGTGGATAGTCACCACTACACGAGGAGATGGTCTCAGATACTCCAACACAACATTGCTCTATTAGATTGGAAGAGTATATGGGAAGCCACTTCCAAAATTTCCCGCTGTGTCACGCACAAAGAATCCGCATATAAAATTCTACTATTCTGGTACAGAACTCCAGAATGCCTACATGCATACAACCCGACAATCTCAAAAATCTGTTGGAGATGTAACAAAGCAGTGGGCTCACATTTTCATATTTTCTTGGAATGTCATTTAGTCACCCAATTCTGGGCTCAGATCCAAACAGTTCTAGAGAATTTGTTGGAGGTCCCCATACCCTTAAACCCTACGCAGTACATACTGGGTCTACCCTTTTCAGGTATCCATAAAACCAAAAGACGACTGATGTCCTTTGTATTATTAGCTGCTAAAAGAACTATCCCCAAGCTCTGGCTCTCTACTTCCCCTCCTACTCTCACGCAACCCCTCTCCATCTTAACAGACATGCGTAGAAAATCTAACATCTAACTGCCGTAATTGACGATTCAATACAAAAGTTTTCACAAATATGGCAAACATGGGACAATTCTAAATATAGCTCTGAAACACAGTCTTACTTGAGAGGTAGTTGGCATGTACAGTACTCCTCAATTTATCAATAGGTCTTTGTTGACTTTACTAAATGATATCTATGGTCCCACGCTCTTGGTGCCATTGTACTTCCTATAGATAAGGAATGTATGTACCGCTGAAACCAAACCGTGAAAATAAAAACTTTTACCTAGATAGCCTTCTCACTAGCTTTGTAATCTCATTAGCCCTTTCTATATCATTCTAACTCTGTATATATTTCAATGACAGTTTATATTTACATCACCTGTAATGATTGTGATGACTACATGTTACTTTGTACTACTTGTAAAACTTGTTAAACAATTTAAAATATATATACAGTCTCATATATATATATATATATATATATATATATATATATATATATATATATATATATATATATATATATATATATATATATCTCTATCTATCTCCCCTGGGGCCAAAATACCCAAGGAGTAAATCCAAAAAGATTCCTGTTGGCATAGAAGTTTGAAACGTTCAGCCGCAGGAAGTGACTTAGGAATTGATTCTATAACCCAGACTTTGAGGCCCACTGTAGATTTATTGTGATGGAGCAGAAAATGTTTAGGGACACTGTGATGATCTCTGCCTTCTCGATAAAACGTCTGTGTTCACTGAAATGAGCCCTAAGGGCCCTGATGGTTCTTACTACGTAGAACAGCCCACATAGACAGGTAAGGCAGTACACTATGTAGTCGGCAGAACAATTGAAAAAATCTTTCAGAGTGTATGTCTTACCTTTAACTGAAAATGTTTTCTGACCATGTTGGACGAACTGGCATGTAAGACAAAGTGTTTTCTAACATTGATGCATGCCTACAAGTTTAATGAGAACCAGGGGGGCCGGAGTGGGTTGAGTTGGTTTGATCTTACTGGAAGCAATTTTGCTTTTAACATTACGGGCTTTCCTGTATGCTACCTTTGGTTGAGTCACAGAGTGGTTTTAAGATGGGGATCCTTAGAGAGTATTGACCAATGTGTAGATAGGATCTTTTCTTTTTTTTTAAATTTAGTGTGAAATTGGGTTATGAATCGTATAGGTTGTCTTGTATTGGGGGGCTCGTCAGCCCAGGAAGTGGTTTCTGGATGTATATAGTGTTGAAATGCTTCTTCAACTAGAGGGGCAGGAAAGCCCTGTCCAGAAATTTTGTGGGTGAGGAGTGAGCCTTGGCTGTCATAATCACTGTCCCTTGTGCAATTGCTATGGAGGCAGCAGAACTGGCTGCATGGGATGTTCTTCACCCACCTCGGATGATAACTGTCAAAGTGAATAAAACAGTTGCCCGCAGTGGGCTAGTTTTGTGCATAAATGGCTCCATTGTCATGACATAGTTCAAGATCTAAAAAGGCTAATGAATGTTGGTCCAGAACATGTGTGAATGATAGACCTAATGTATTGTGATTACAATGTTGGAAAAAAGCTAGGATATCCTTGGATGTGCCATCCCATATGATCACTATGTCGTCGATGTAACGACCATAGTAGATCACATGGGACTTGAAAGGATAGTTGTCGGACAGGTATAGGTGCTCCCAAAAGCCCATAGTCAAATTGGCATAGCTTGGGGCAAAGTTTGTACCCATGTCTGTGCCATTTATCTGAAGGCAGTGGGTATTATTAAAATCAAAATAGTTGTGCTTCAAACAGAACATTAAGGCTTCTAAGATAAAATGGGGTTGTCGTGGATTGGTGTGAGGAATTTCAGCTAGGAAATGTTTGACAGCCTGAATCTCCACATCATGGGCGATAGAGGTGTACAGAGATGATACGTCCAGAGAGAGCCCCCAATAAGTGGACTCCCAGGAGTACTATGTAAGTGTGTCCAGTAGGTGGGGACCATCGTGAATATAGGAAGGTAAATTTTGGGCCAAAGGTTGCAAAATTCGGTCAATGTAAATCGAAAAACCACTCATCACACTGTCCATAGCTGCCACTATGGAGCGACTGGGAGGATTGATTAGGTCTTTGTGAATCTTTGGTAGGTGGTAAAATTATGGTGTTCTATAGAAGTTTTTCTTAAGAAAGGAGGCCTCAGATTTAGAAATGATGTCCTTTTCTAGGGCCCTACTGATAATTTCTGTGGCTTCAAGGGAGTATATATTCTATATACTTTATGTATATATGTATTGATTTATATGAATACTGATTTGAGTATTCACATATTTGTTGATAAAGAGTCTGCATGATGCAGATTCTTTCTTCTTATTCTTATTTTTATTCTTCTTTTTTTAATATTATTATTTGTATTTTTATTTTTATTTTCGTTCCATTTCATGTTTTACTTTTAATATCTATATTTATGGTTCTAAATCAATGATTTTAATGCTTTTAAAATGTTTATAATCCTATATTGTGATTGTGCAACAATACTTTTGTTTATACATTGTGGCCAAACTCAAATTATCATTTCCTTGTGTGCGCTGGAGCTTGTTGTCCCACGGAGCCCCTGTACACATAAAAAGAACCATTCCAGCATTACGACGTTAGGCCTGTAGAAGGAGCTGAGCTCCGAGGGCATAGCCTGCTATTTCTGACCATCCATAACGCTCTCTCCATGGTGCCTGATCACTTCCGGAGATGTCATATCCGTCCATTTCACGTTGGCTGACTTCCTGGTGGCCACAGGACTGCACAGAGGATCCCTTGCCATTCCACTGATGCCTGCATAATGGTCCCTGATGCCTGGAGAGTTACCACATTAGTTACACAGATGAGCTTGACATTCATTTACTTCTTGTGAGTGTTAGATTTACTTTGCGATTAAAACTTTGCCTAACTACTACCCTGAGGTGGCGCTTCCTGTGTTCTCCCTTCCTCCTTGTCTGTTATCAGAGCTTCTGCCTACCGCTTAGACTGCTCTGTTGCCCTGCTACTGTAGTACACAGGGGTCTCACATATATGAGGGGCTCCAGAATTGTTTTTCCGGATGGAGAAAAATGTTTTGGTTTTCTCTGGGTTTCGTAATTTCTGGATTAGGGTCTGGAGGCTTCAAAGAGATTTAGGTGAGAGTAGCCTCTATCCCTGTGCCCAGGTCTTACCTGACCGAGGCCCTCAGCCTGCTGCTGACTAACTGCTATCATACCTCTGCCTGCCGCATGAACTGACACCTCTGCCTGCTGCCTGTACTTTGAAAATAATTAGTTGTAGCAAGAGGTAGTATGTTTATGAAGGGCTGGAGAGCAGTCCAATAATGAGTGTCTGCAGGTAACAATGTACCATGACCAATATTATGGCTGTGCTGACCGTGTCTCTGCTTGGACAATTCCTTTGGACAAATGCTTTGGCTGTGCTTACAATATCCCTGTACTGACTACAGACAGATATTCCTGCCTGCTGCCTGGATAATTACTTTTGTTGTCACTAAGTACATCCCTGCCTTCTGCCTGGACAAATGCTCTCCTCTGTAATATTTTATTTTACCCTTTCCTCAATATAATTTATTTTGGAGTATAATTCTTGGTATGTACATGCTATTTTTTAGAAATATGAAGGGCCTTTAAAAATGATTGGTTGTCAGGAAAATAGATGTGTAATTTATGTTCCTAGAATGCCTGATGGTGCTACTTGAATGTTGGGCCTCTGTATGTGGCCAGGCTGTGTAAAAGTCTCACACATGTGGTATCGTTACAGGGGTTTTTGGAAAAGGAAGAATGAACCTCTGAAAGGTGTTAGACTGCCTCCAGAATTATCTCTCACTTCACACAAACATGAAGGGGTTGCCACGAGGTAGACGGATTCTGAGGAATGCCAGGCTTTCTGACAGCTGTCATGATCTTATCTCCCAGATGCCAGCTACAGGGATAGGACAGGCTCAGCTGTGCAGTTTATTCATCCATCACACTGCGTACAGCCCTGTGGTGTTTTTCATCTGCCATCTATGCTGATCATCAAGATTTTAACATGTAAGTGTACAATTTGCTTATACAGAAACACATTACTTCATCATTCTAATAAGGATTGTGTTCTGCCATTTCTTTGTTGTTTGAGCTCCTTGCATCTTCCTGGATCTTTACCTGTGGAAAAAAATGACATGTTTAAAAGACTAATTCTGCCTCATAGAATATATGTTGGGGTGTTTGATTTAAAAAATGGGGTCATTTTGTAGGCCTTTTCATTGTCCTGGTGCTCCAGGGCCTTCAAAAGTGTGAAAGGTCACCATGACATTAGATGTGTAATTTATACTCCTAGAACACCTGAAGGTGCTACGTGAATGTTGCGCCTCTGCATGTGGCCAGGCTGTGTAAAAGTCTCACACAGGAGGCGTAGCAGAATGCATTTTGGTGTGAACTTTTTGCTATGTAAATGCTATGTGTTAGAAATATTGTATAAATGGACAACTTTGTGTGAAACAAAAAGGCGTTTTCATTTTCTTTCCACATTTTCCAAAAACTTGTGGAAAAAAAATGACATGTTCAAAAGACTCATTATATCTCATAGAATATATATGTTGGGGTGTTTGCTATCCAAAATGGGGTCATTTTGTGGAGGCGTTTCCATTGTCTTGGTGCTCCAGGCCCTACAAAAGAGATAGGTCGTCATGACATTAGATGTGTAGTTATGAATTAAATTAAAACAGCGGTGATATGTGATATGATCCTGGGTGTAACACCAAAATATCATAGATTGTAATATTGAATGTAAATAATAACCAAAAAAATTATTTGACATATAGTGCTCAACTTGACAAATAACATGTTTTCCAGTGCATTTAACTAATAAATAACTTGATAATATAAATAAAAAGAGTCCAATTAAGGTGCATGCGTGGTATCCTGACAGAGCAGCTTAGGGCTCCACTGCAAGGGGAACCAAAACAGAGATTTACACACAGTAGCTGATCCCAAAATGACACCCATGGACTCCTTCAGCTACATAGAGACCTGCGCTCCTGCAGCCATGGTCCTGGGGACCAAATACAAGATGGGAAACACCAAAGACGCTCTGTCCTGGCCGTCTGCCAAGATGGCGCCGGTTTCGCCACAACCCAGCGCACTGTGCTTTGCCAAGATACAGCTACACAACCTGAAGCCACAGGACAATGCCGCTGAGTCTGATTCCAATGCAGGCAGCTCCCAGTCAGACATTCAGTCCAGTATGTTTAAACAGTTTGAACGGATGCTGCAGAAAGCTCTCAAGCAAACATCAGACCATATTACTGACAAGCTGATACATGAGATCAGGGAGCTGGGGCAGAGAAATGCAGAGCTGGAAGGCAGAGTAGATGAGCTAGAGAATCACACACAGATTTACACTGCTGAATTTGAGAACCTCGAGGTGCAAAATATGATTCTGCAGTCTCGTCTAGAGGACCAGAAAAATAGAGACCTCAGGTCTAATCTGAGGATCAGGGGAATTCCTGAGACAGTACTCGACCTGCAAGCCACGATGATTGCCCTGTGCCAGGAACTGCAACCTGCCATCCCTGTGGATCGGTTGGAAATGGACAGATTACACAGGGCCTTGTCTCCACGCAAAACCAACGGTCCACCTCGGGACATTATAGCTGAGTTTCACTACTAAGGAACAGCTACTCGTGGCAGCTAGAGGCTAAAACCCCCTACCCTTCCGGGGCCACACTTACCAGCTCTTTGCAGACATATCCCCACTCACAGTGGCAAAGAGACGGGCTCTCAAACCCCACCTGCAGGTGCTTCAACGCAATCAAATCACATATCACTGGAGATTTCCATTCTCGGCACATTTTACACATTTGGAAACCAAGTATGTATGCTGCACGCCCGAGGAGTTGCAGGCATCCCTGATGGATTTGAGCCTTCTGGAGAATACCCCTCACATGGATTAATCGCGCCGGCGATCAGCCTCTGGCTCCCCCAAAAGCAAGCGCCGGTCAGCAAAGGCAACCCAGACCACACACGCCAGAATCTCTATAAACGAGGTTGATTTGATAACCCTCCCACCATCCAACGAGGACTTGATGAACTGATTTCAACTTGTGGTTTTGATTTGAGTCAACCATTTCCTTTTGTGGTCCACATGAGCTGACTGAACTCTCTGGCGACCACCCTGCAGAACCTTTCCCTCGAACTTTGACTTCGACCAGGAGTCATCTTTTGGAATCCGCCCAGCTTGTGTTCCACTAGGCCTGTTCCACCTGTCTATTCCAGTTTTCACTGTTGTGTCACCCAAGCTTAAAAGGACATCCTAGGGCATATTTCACTGTGCACTCACTCCTGTGAACCACCGCATAGGCTTCATGGGACCTCAGGTTATGTTTAGTTTGTTAGTTTAGATACCACTGACCTTACACCCTTGTTCTTTATCCTGACCTGCTTTAGATACCCATCTCTCCTCTGCTACCATGAAAGCAAGGTGGTCTCAGCAATGTTCTAACCCTAATTCTAGGCTTTTTTTACAGATATGCTGACCAACGATTGAAACAGGCTGTTTTACCTTGTCATTACTGCAATATTGCTTATATTCTCATTGTCAACTGTTGTTTGTACTTTTTTTTTTTTTTTTTTTTTTTTTTTTTTTCTCTCCGGTGTTGTTCCCACCTTGGAACTTCTTGCTCCCCTTATTATGCAGGTATCTAACGGGTATCTAAAGGTATCTAACGGTAGTCACAGAGCCTTCACAGGACCACTTGATGCTCCCCTGGGAAACTCCTATCCCCTGTTATACTGTTATACACTACTGATTATTGCATGTAAAAGGTTATGCTCCTTCCCGTTCTGTCCTTTTCTCCCATCTTCTCTCTCTCCACACGGTAGATGCTACACTCTCCTTAGGAAATTTCCTCTTCATTCTCAGGCCAGCCCTAGAAAAACTATGGCCCCCATAAACATTCTTTCCTTGAATGTTCAAGGATTCAATGTCCCTCATAAATGCACCAAGGCACTATGTCCTTTTGCAGCCGCTAAGGCTCATGTTATCTGCCTACAGGAAACTCACTTTAATGATACAGCCACCCCTAAATTCCTTAGTAACTCATATCCACAATTCTATACTGCTTCAGCCACAACCAAGCAGAGAGGGACCCCTATCGTATTCCATTGTTCCATGCCATTCACCCCTTCTTCACAAGTTAATAATCTGGAGGTAGGGATCAAAGGTAAGTTCGACTTGAACATCGGGTGTTCGCCTGTTTGCCGAATAGCGAACAATTTGGGGTGTTTGCGGTAAATTCAAAAGCTGTGGAACACCCTTTAAAAGTCTAAAAGTCCAGGAACCTTTGCGCTTTGCAGCTGCAGGTAAAAGCCCTACAAGATAAGTCGATAGACACAGAAAATCGCATGAGGAGAAACAATCTAAGGATCATAGGCCTACCGGAAAAAACAGAAGGTAATAAACCAGCTGAGTTTGTGGAATCCTTTCTTATATCATTGTTGGACTTACCTGCTATGCCCCCTACATTCGTGGTAGAGAGGGCGCATAGGATTCCACCAACCCCTCCAGCCCCTGGTAATCCCCCCAGGCCTCTTTTATTGAGACTTTTGAATTTCAGAGACAGAGATAAGATATTAGCTGCAGCTAGAGATAAACAAGAACTGCGGTTTAATAATGCAAAAATCATGTTGTTTCCTGATTACTCCCCTGAAGTCCAGCAGCGACGCCGGGCCTTTACAGAGGTCAGAAGACGCCTAAGGGATAAAGGTCTTAAATTTAGCTTATTATATCCCAGCAAGCTTCGAGTTGCAGACGGGGACCGAGCATTCTTTTTTACCAATCCGGAGGCCGCTATATCCTGGTTAGATGGCTGTGGGTGACGCATGTGTTTTTTTTTTTTTTTTTTTTTGTAACATCCTTACTACTATAGTCCATTATAGTGCACCCCTATAGTGTCTAAAATTTTCTTGCTATTCTGTGGTCTCCTAATGAATGCTTAGATAAATGTACTTTATTTGGAGTTGGATTGCTCAGCCCTTTGGACTTGGACTTGGACTATATCTCTTACACTAAGAGCCAAGAGTTAGATAATTAGAACCCAACCCCACCTCAATTACTTTCTGTTGCTCCCTTTTTTGTCCCCTTTTTTCTCTTCTTCTTCTTTTTTTTTTTTTTTTTTCCCTCCCCCTCCTGCCCTTTTCTCCCCATCCCGTCCCCTTTTTTTTTTTTGGATAGGTATTGGATAGGTTTTTCCTTTTTATATATTTGTTCGGCTATAGGGTGCCTGAACAAATAGTAGTAGTAGTAGTACGATATCCCCTTTTAGGGGTATATCTGCAATATAGTTGCAATACAGTTGCAGCTTGCGTGTGTGTTCTTTTTTTTTTTTTTTTTTTTTTGGGAGAAAACTAATCCCAACTCTCCTCCTCCTTTTTTTGTTTTTTGAGAGGAGATGGGACTTAGTCGGATAAGCACTTCGTGCTTGGGTATATATTTTTTTTTGTTGTTTTATGTTGGTCTTTGTCATGGTTTGTATAAGCTTGTTTCAAAAATTGCCTTAAAAATTAACATTGCTGGTACATGGTATATTGTAAAAATCTTGCTGCTTGTGAGTTACCCCAAATGGTGTTCCCCTAGTCATTTTACTTGGCCATGGCTTCTTAAACCTATATGGCCACTTCCTTAGCTGAAACCTTTTCGGTCCTTTCATGGAATGTGAGAGGTCTTAATTCTAAATTTAAACGGGCACTGTTGATAAGATATCTAAAAACCCACTCTCCACATTTTATTCTCCTACAGGAAACCCACCTCACAGGCAGCAAGGTTTTAACTCTAAAAAAACCCTGGATTCAGAGGGCCATCCATGCGACTTACTCCTCTTATGCTAGAGGGGTCTCAATCCTAATACACAAGAAATTCCCCTGTGTTATTGAGGACGTGTGCACGGACCCCCAGGGCAAGTTTGCAATGGTGGTGTTTTCACACTGGTCTCAGCGATATATAATCATAAATGTTTATATTCCTCCACCTTTTACACATGATTTATTATATAAGGTTTTGGAAAAAGCAGCTCCTTTTTATCCAGCGAAATTGCTGGTGATGGGGGATTTCAACTCTACTATCTCCCCAGATTTGGACAGACCAGTCCCATCAAAAAACTATAGCTCTGAACTATCTATATGGGCACAGGCAATGGAGCTACAGGAGATATGGAGATGGAAACACCCGGCTATTAGGGCATACTCATGCTTTTCGGCCTCACATAGGACTGCCTCACGGATTGACCTAGCCTTCTCTAATTCAATCCTGTTGACGGATGTAATAGGGGCTAAATACCTACCCAGTGGGTTGTCCGATCATAGCCCACTGGTAATCGAGCTTCGCTCGTCTGCACGCCGAGATGCGGCCCTGTGGAGGCTGGGGGCACAGTGGATTTCCCACCCTGAGGTGGCTGATACTATCCCACCCAGGCTAGTTGAGTTTTGGGAACTTAATGAAGGCTCCTCGACCCCACAGACGGTCTGGGACACCTTTAAGGCCTATACAAGAGGGCAATATATCTCTATTATCGCTAGTGTCAAGAAACAGCAGGGCCGGGAAACTTACAGGTTACAACAGATGGTAGAGGATCAAACAGTAATCTATAGTACAGATCCTACAGCAGCTCATTTTGACGCATTAAATGCCGCCCGCAGTTCACTAAATTTACATTTAACGGAAGTTACAAGATTGGATATGCATAAAGGTAGACAGCGACTATTTGAACAGGGGGACAAGAATGGTCGTTTCCTGGCCATGTTGGCACAGCATGAATATCCATCCACAGTGGTTTCGGGCCTGCGGTCTTCAACTGGGGATAAGGTGACCTCTCAGGTAGAAATCTTACAAATGTTTAAAGCCTTTTACCAAACTCTTTATACCTCTGCTTTTCCCCCCGACTTCCAGCCAGAGATGTTGCAAAACCTTTTAGATCCACTAGCACTTGGCTGGCTGTCGAATGAGGAACGAGAATCGTTGGTACGCCCTATTTCGGCCTTAGAGGTTTTAAAAATTATACGGTCCTTCCCTTTGGGTAAGGCGCCAGGGCCGGATGGCCTTCCTATAGAATTTTATAGGGCACATGCAGCATTTTTGGCACCCATCCTGGCCCAATTATACACCCTCTGCCTATCCAAGGGTGATCTGCCCCTTTCAATGCACCAGGCCTATCTTACTTTGATCCATAAGGACCTTAAGGACCCAGAGCTATGTGCCTCATATAGGCCAATAGCCCTATTGAATAATGACCTGAAAATCTTAACCAAACTGCTGGCTACCCGTCTATATCCATTATTACCTTCGGTTATTGACTCTGATCAAACAGGATTTATGCCTAAAAGGTCAACCGACGTTAATCTTAGGAGACTCTTTACCAATATTCATGCCCAACACAACAACTCCGGTACCAGAGTTATTGCCCTACTAGATATAGAAAAGGCATTCAACACTGTAGAGTGGCCCTTTTTGTGGGAGACTCTACGTCAAATGGGTTTTCCACTACGGTTTATATCATGGTTGCAGGTGATCTATAGGTGTCCCATCTCATCGATTCGTTTGGGCTCCAGACTCTCAACACCATTTCAACTGTTTCGGGGAACTAGACAGGGCTGCCCTCTTTCTCCGGCTCTATTTGCTCTAGCTATAGAGCCAGTTGCAGAGGCTCTCCGTACATCGCCTCATATTAAGGGGCTTAGGATAGGCATGCTGGAGGAGAGGGTAGCCCTGTATGCTGACGACATGGTTTTATTTTTGGGGGACGCGGGTCCATCACTTCAGGGTGCTCTGTCACTCCTCAACACTTTCTCCATGGTAACGGGCCTCCGGGTAAACTGGCCAAAATCTACTCTATTTCCAATAGATCAAGCAGCCAAATTGACATCCTCTCCAGATAGCCCATTAAAGTGGGTTGACTCCTTTAAATATCTTGGGGTTTGTGTCTCTGCACAAGCCTCAGATTTTCTTAAATTAAACTTGGATCCGGTAGTGGGGGATATGAAAGCTAAACTCAAGGCATGGAATAATCTCCCCCTATCGGTATGGGGAAGGGTCAACTTGCTTAAAATGAAGGTCATCCCCAAATTCATATTTATTCCACCATTCCCCGCAGTGGATTCCTAAATCCTTCTTTATTAAACTAAACCAACGCTTTTCAGAGTTTCTCTGGGGCTCCTTACCACCGAGATATAAGTTAACTACATTAATGAGGCCACTATCGCAGGGTGGCATGGCCTTTCCGGATTGCTATAAGTACTTTTTGGCGACACAGCTGGTGACAGTGGTCTGGTGGCTAAATCCTGATAAAACCAATGTGGCCTCCGCTTTGGAGGCCACCGTGGCAGGCTCCTGGGAATCTCTTCAATACCTAATTTACAGAGGCCCATGTGCCCCACACTTATTAACTCCGTCTATGCTTACTACTTTACGGGCCTGGAAAATGGGCTTGGCTATTGAAAAACACAGCCAGATGGGAATTTCCCCTAATACACCCCTATGGCTAAACCCCAATTTACCACATTTTTACAAATCTATTGACCCCCAGATATGGACTAGATATGGTATAAAATTAATCTCACAAGTGGTGTCTTGCACCTCACTGCTTTCTTTTTGTCAGCTTTCCTCCCAGTATAATCTTCCGCAGCACTATCAGTTCCGTTATCTTCAACTTTTGCATGCTTTCGAAGCCCAATTCCCACGTTCGTCCTGTATATTAATACAGTCTAAACTGGAGACTACTCTTAGATCCGGTTGTACAAAAAAACCTACATCTCACATATATCAGCATTTAATCTATGAGTCCTTGCCTCCGTTGGACGGCCTTTTGTCCCGTTGGCAGCGTGACATTCCAGCTTTGAGTGGCGAAGATTGGGATGGTGTTTGGGACTTCCCTTTTAGTTCGCTAGTCTCTATACGTGACAAGTTAGTCCAATTTAAAATAGTCCACCGGGCGTATTTCACTCCCCACAGACTTCATTTGATAAATCCTGCCCACTCCCCTAAGTGTTGGAGATGTAGCTACACCCCCGGAGATTTTTCCCATATCTTTTGGCATTGTCCAAAGATACAACAATTCTGGGGGGAGGTACTAGGCCTAATCAATAAAATTGCATCCACTAATCTACCACTGTCTATGGAGATTTGTATGTTGGGCCTTATAAAAAAATTAGTTCCTGCTGTAGCTAAACGCACGATGATTGGTTTGCTTCTATTTTACGGTAGGAAAACCATAACATTTCAATGGAAGAAGCCCTATCCCCCCACAAATGTCCAGTGGAAACGTTTGGTTAACGATAATCTTCCACTATATAAAGATACCTATCTTAATAGAGGCTGCCAATTGAAATTTAATAAGGTTTGGAGTGGGTGGCTGGAGGAAATGAACATTGCTTACTAATGTTGGACTAGCTTCAGTTACGATACCAAGAATCGACGATTAAATGTAATTCCTAGTTAATAGGTATAGGCCTTTATGGGCAGTGGGGGGGCGGCCCAAAAATTCCAAAAATCCCCTTTTCACTTACATGCTAAAACTGTATTGCATGGATGTATTTCTCTATTTCTCTCTTTTTCTTTCCCTTTCATTTTTTTTCTTTTACCTGATGTACTTGCGATATTACCTGTACAAGCTAGACAACCAATTTGTATATGTCTTTATGTCTTTGTGTCTTATAAGGAAAATTTGAATAAAAATAAGTTAAAAAAAAAAAGTCTATGGGGGAGGGGCGGAGCCGGCAGCCGGAGCTGATGGAGCAGTGAGGAGAGAGCTCCGACACACCAGGTGCTTCTAAGCAACTTACAGCGGCTAGAAGCGAGACAAACGGCCACACGAACGGCGGAAATAGAGGGGAACTGATCTGCACTTATGGCTAAACGACAGGAGAGAGAGGGGCCTAGAAAGCTGACCGACTTCTATACAATGGTCCCAGCCAGACTGACACAAGATGGCGCCGGCGCGACATCTCCTCACAGCAGCACAGCCTGCTATAAAAACAGTGATCTCCCTGACACAGACACCGCAATTATATCCCCAAACTCAGCCTCAAACAGCCCCATTAAGCAAAAGAGGTGGCTGAACACCCCAGATGATAATGATAGGCAGGATAATGAGGAAACTGACATGGAACACACCAATGAGTATAGCCAGAAGCTGAATGCTCTCCCCACCTCAGGCCTGCCTATGACAGACATCACTATGAAGGAGATGATTCTCATCCTGAGGGGGGCTATACAACAAGACATCACTAATGTCCTGCGCTCCACACACAAAGAAATTACAGCACTGGGTAACAGACTTGACAATGTGGAGATTAAAATGGATGACTTCTATGCGACCCATAATGAGCTTGTGGATGTGGAGGATGAGCTTAAAGCCCCCAGATTAAAGGTCGCCGACCTCGAGGACCGTTCACGAAGCAACAACGTGAAATTTAGGGGGATCCCCGAGTCCGTGAAGCCAGGTGATCTGAGCCTATTCCTCCAACAATTAATGATGAACGCACTCCCATCCCTTACACCTGCAGATGTCGTCATTGATAGAGCCCACAGGCTGCACAAGCCACCTCACCTCCCAGAGAAAGCTGCTAGGATTCATTTTTTCCATATTAAGGACCAACTCATGCGGTTCTCTAGGCAAAACAACACTCTCCCAGATCCGTGTGCAGGGATCACCCTATACGTCGACCTCTCACAAGCCACCATATCAGCCAGGAACAATCTAATCCCGATTTACTAAAGCGTTGCGGAACCACAAGATCCTATATCGATGGGGCTTCCCAGCCAAACTTCTGATTCAAAGAGGCAACAAATTTTATGCCATTTCCTCCTTAGAAAAGGGTCTGGAGCTGCTGCGCAAGTGGGCAATTCTTCCTACCGAGAACAACCCAGAAGACATGGGCCCTGCGGAATCCGGAGCAGGCCCTTATAATAACCGCGACTCCAAAGGAAGACACAAATGATGACCGCTCCTCACCGCTAAAATGCGATGAGACCTACCTGCCAAATTTCTGGGGAACCTGCCCCGCAGTTCCACTCTGACTTCCATGCTTCACTGAAGCTAATGCACGTGGCACCTGATGTACGGCTGTACCGGAAGATAAATACATGACTTTACCCCACTTTGATTTCTGGGACAATACCAAATTCACCCAGTTAATGTTGACTGTTCTATTGTTCTCACTACCAGTTATCAGTTATTTTAACTATACCTCCATATTACTGGAGCTTTCACCTCACAAGTATGACAAGCAGACAATCCTTTTCCACTGTACTGGATGCTCTAACCCTCTTTATACAAATACCAACTGGGCACCACTAGATGGCTTCAAAGCACCACAAAAGAAATTAATGTCTCTTAGCTTAATGTCTCTCAATACTAGAGGACTCAACAGCCCATTTAAACGCACAATGATGTGGAAAACAGCCCTGCAGAAAAACTGTGACATTCTCTGTGTGCAGGAAACACATTTCTCAGAACTGAACACTCCAAACTGCACCCACATCAGATTCCCGCACATTTTTACTGCAAATAACTCTTGCAAACGTAATGGTGTATTAGTAGCTATTAAGGACTCTGTCACGTTCAAACTGCTAGAGCAATACTCTGATGACCTTGATAGGTATATTATCTTGGTTGCTGAAATCAACCACATGTATACGTTGGTAAATGTATATGCTCCCACAAAAAGACCAGTGAGATTCATACGTAAAACCTTACAAAGGGCTAAATGTTTGACAAAAGGCAATTTATTGATCTGGGGATTTCAATGTACCGGTAATTTTGAATGACGAAATGGACTCCTCCTCTGTGGGAAAGAGGCGCAGACCATCCCTGGGCCATTATTGCCTATCAGAGGAGCTATACAACCCGTGGCGATGCCATAATATCACATGGTCTGACAATGCCCCAATTACGATAGATATTATGGATACCCGCAAAACCAACATTTCACCCCTATGGCGTAACACCTACCTCCTTTCTCTACCCCACATTAAGGAGGAAATGCAAAAGAAACTAGAAGAATATTTTACATTAAATGAACACCGGGGTACTCGCCCTAGCACAGTATGGTGTGCACACAAGGCCTTCTCTAGAGGGGTACTTATAAAAATACCTGCTTGAGAGAAAAGAAAAAAATGCGGCATATAGAACAACTACACAAATGCATCTCGGACCTAGAGACCAAATACAAACAATCACCCGATCACTCACTACTCCTGCAACTAAACACCTGCAGAGAGGAACTAAAACAAACACTAAAAAATTATTATGACTTATACTTTAAAAGGCTTAAACTCTCATATTACTCCCATGGTAACAAATCGAGCAAACTTTTGGCTTCACAATTAAACGTCAAGCCTGGGTAAATATCTCAGTGATTAAACACCACAAGAACAATAGCTTATAAACTAACACCGAAGATATTGCAAATGCCTTCAAAGACTACTACGAATCCCTGTACAACTTTAATCAAGATGTGAACACGAACCAACCCACAGATATAGACATCACAGATTTTCTCCAGAGAATAAATCTTCCCGCAATAGATGAGAACACACTACATACATTAAACAGGCCGTTCACTGAAGCTGAAATCAAAGGTGTGATCTAACGTCTCCCAAAAATAAATCCCCCGGATCAGATGGTTTCTCAGCGGAGTATTATCAAGCATCCCCCCCCTTCTGATCCCCAGATTAGTAGAGGTTTTTAATAACGCAGCAGAAACAGGTAGTTTCCCGATTGAAATGTTACAGGCCATAATAGTAACCATACCTAAACCAGGTAAGGACCCCTCCTATCCCCAAAACTTTAGACCTATCTCCCTATTAAATTCAGATCTCAAAATATATGCCAAAGCAATCACCAATAGATTGATGGAAATCACCCCTACCCTCGTAGGACTGGAACAGGTGGGATTTGTTAAAGGAAGACAGGCCCCTGATAGTACCAGAAGAATGATAAATCTAATAAGACATGCAGAAATAACGCAAACACCCAGTATATTTGTAGCATTAGACGCAGAAAAGGCGCTTGATAGGGTGCACTGGAAATATCTATTAGAAACACTCACTAAATTTGGACTAAAAGGATTTGTTCACACGGCTATAATGTCCCTATTCTAACCCCACAGCCAAAGTATATACCTCAGGCATGATATCTGATCCCTTCAACCTGACTAACGGTACACGTCAAGGATGCCCACTTTCCCCAATTGTATTTTCTTTAGCCATCGAAGCGCTAGCGGAACTCATAAGGACCAATACTGACATTCACGGTCTTACAGTGGGACAGAAGGATCACAAAATCGGGCTTTTTGCCGAAGATGTTATACTAACACTATCGAATCCTACATCTTCCCTACACATAATTAAAAAAATCCTACATGACTTTGGAAAAATAACCTACCACAAAATCAACACCACTAAATGCTATGCTCTTACTTTAAACTTCTCCAAGCAAAATATATCTATGCTTCAAGAGATGTTCCCTTACACCTGGGATTTACCCTCTATCACATATCTGGGTATACAATTGACTCATCCTACCTCTAATCTGTAACACCACCAACTATCTACCCCTGCTATCACAAATACAGAAGGAATTCGTCCAACTATCCAAAATTCACTTAACATGAGTGGGACGAATAGCAGCTTACCAAATGCAAATACTCCCCAAGTTACTCTACCTCTTCAGAAATCCCCATCCCACAAAAATTATTCAAGGACTTAAGCCTGAAAAAGTTTATCTGGCAAAAAAAAAACCCAGAGTAGCTCTAACAACTCTTTATAAGCATAGGAAAATAGGAGGCAGAGGACTACCCAATGCCCAAGCTTATTATCAAGCGTCTTTGCTGGACCAAGTGAAATACTAGTTCCTTTGCCAGGAGGACAATCTATGGTCTCACATTGAATGTGAGATTACACCGGTACACGTCCTGACGGCACTGTTAATGGCCTCTACTATCCATCACAAGCCCTTTACTCCACCTTACCCTACCATACAAGCAACACTAACAGCCTGGTCATTATTGATAAGAAATCAATTCCCTAATGAAATACTCTTTAACCACTTCAGCCCCGGACCATTTGGCTACCTAAAGACCAGAGAACTTTTTTCCAATTTGGCACTGCGTCACTTTAACTGCTAATTGCACGGTCATGCAATGCTGTACCCAAACGAAATTTGCGTCCTTTCCTTCCCACAAATAGAGCTTTCTTTTGATTGGTATTTGATCACCTCTGCAGTTTTTATTTTTTACGCTATAAACGGAAAAAGACCGAAATTTTTTTTTTAACTAACTTTGAAAATTTTTATTAGATTTTCAGGTTATACAAGATACAGAGTAGTGGAATACAAAGTAGTTGTACAGAAAAGAAAAGAATACAGATTTACATGGAGCATATAAAAAAAAAAAAAAAAAAAAAAGAGAAAAGTAAAATTGAGTATTCTTGGTTCATTACATCAACAGTTGAGAACATATGGAATGTCATGGTTCCTCATAAAACCGTTTGAGTATTCGGCATTGGAGGGAGAAGCCTGTCACCCCATTTGGGAACATTCTGTGAGCAGGCTTGCCAGTTTTTCTCTGAGGAACTGTGTTAGCGACCCAGAAGGCGGTCATTTGAAGCAGATCATGTAGTATAATTAATACTTTTGTTTCGGAACCAAGTAATATTAGCTGTAACCTTTCCTAGTATGTATTATCTGAAATACAAATTGCTGGTACTAAATCTGAACAATAACCATACCCATAGTACGTCTTTACGTTTATAGCTCTAGCCATAAATCCCTTAGCTCTGTGACTGCTAAAGCACCTTAGATGGGCTGTATGTTTCAATAATCGAGTGTAGTAAGTATTATCAAGCTCAACACTAGAGGTTATCTTGGATGTTTAACCAACTTTCCTAATATTTAAAAAAAGGAATTTACCCTGCCTTCTTTATGTGCTAGCATTTTTTCCATAAGGCTTTGTGATTTCACTCTAGCAATAACCTCTGTGATGTTGGGGGGAGAAATTGTCTTTCACCGTTTTGTTATTGAGATGCGTGCTGCAAATAGAATGTGTATTATCACCTTCCTATGCAGGGGGGAAAAAGATTCTATCCCTAGGCTTAATAAGGCTAGTGCTGGAGAGGGTGTACATATAGTATCGGTAGTTTTCGATAGCAGGGAGAACACATCTTTCCAGAAGGTGTGTAGGGCTTTACAGTGCCACAGGATATGTAGGAGGTTGCCCTTGTGATAGCATTCTCTCCAACATAGTGGCGATAGTGTGGGGTCTATTGTATGTAAACGCATGGGAGTCAAGTACCATCTGTGAAACATTTTGTGGAAGTTGTCCCAGTGGTCAACACATGCCGAAGAGGTACTATTGTGCTTTATTGCTAGCAGCCATTGTGGTAAAGTGAAAGACATTTGCAGTTCAGTTTCCCATTTCTCCATCGTTGGCATTTTAACATGGGAGGAGTGGGAGTTACAAAATTTATAGCATAAGGATATGGCTTTAATACTGGGATTGTGTTTGTTCAGCAGAAAATTCCAAATGGAAAGTGGTATTTTCGTATTTGGGAGTGGATGTTTTTGTTTGTAGTGATTAATTTGCAGAATCATAAGATTGTCTGGGGTAGTTGGGTTCACTATATCTTCCGTAGAGAAGTGGAGGCCTTTTTGTTTCCAGTGGTGTGTGGAAAAATTTTGTATAAGGAATTCATAGGTCGTTAGGGGTATGTTAAGTTGGAAGAGTGTTTCATTAGGGAATTGCTTTCTGATCAATAATGACCAGGCTGTGAGTGTTGATTATATGGTAGGGTAGGGTGGTGTAAATGGTTTGTGATGAATAGTAGAGGCCATGAGCAGTGCCGTTGGGTCATGTCCCGGGGTGATGGCACGTTCAATGTGAGACCATAGATTATCCTCTTGGCAAGAGAACCAATATTTCACCTGGTCCAGTAAAGACGCTTGATAATACGCATAGGCGTTGGGTAGTCCTCCTCCTCCTAGTGTCTTAGGTTTATAAAGAGTGGCTAGGGCTACCCTGGGTTTTTTGTTTAGCCAGATAAATTTATTCAGGCTTGAGGCTAAGTCAGTAAAGAATTTTGTGGGGATGGGAATTGGGAGAGTTCTAAAGAGGTAGAGCAATTTGGGGAGTGTTTGCATTTGGTAAGCTGCAATGCGTCCCACCCATGTTAAGTGAATCTTTGATAATTGAGTGAATTCTTTCTGTATTTGTGATAGAAGGGGTAGATAATTGGCGATGTACAGATTAGAGGTAAGATGGGTCAGTTGTATACCCAGATATGTAATAGAAGGTAGATCCCAGGTGCAAGGGAATATCTCTTTAAGTTTGGATATGTTTTTTGTGGAGAGGTTTAAAGGGAGAGCGAAGAAAGACCGAAAATTTTGAAAAAAAATATTTTCTACTTTTTGTTATAAAAAAAATTCAATAAACTCAATTTTAGTCATACATTTAGGCCAAAATGTATTCGGCCACATGTCTTTGGTAAAAAAAATGTCAATAAGCGTATATTTATTGGTTTGCGCAAAAGTTATAGCGTCTACAAGCTAGGGTACATTTTTTGGAATTTACACAGCTTTTAGTTTATGACTGCCTATGTCATTTCTTGAGGTGCTAAAATGGCAGGGCAGTACAACCCCTCCCCCCCAAATGACCCCATTTTGGAAATTGCTGAGAGGCATGTTGAGCCCATTGAAATATTATTTTTTTTTGTCCCAAGTGATTAAAAAATGACAAAAAAAAAATTACAAAAAGTTGTCACTAAATGATATATTGCTCACACAGGCCATGGGCATATGTAGAATTGCACCTCAAAATACATTCAGCTGCTTCTCCTGAGTACAGGGATACCACGTGTGGGACTTTTTGGGAGCCTAGCCGCGTACGGGGCCCCGAAAACCAATCACCGCCTTCAGGATTTCTAAGGGTGTAAATTTTTGATTTCACTCTTCACTGCCTATCACAGTTTCGGAGGCCATGGAATGCCCAGGTGGCACAACCCCCCCCCCCAAATGACCCCATTTTGGAAAGTAGACACCCCAAGCTATTTGCTGAGGCATGGTGAGTATTTTGCAGCTCTCATTTGTTTTTGAAAATTAAGAAAGACATAAAAAAATTTTTTTTTTTCAATTTTCAAAACTTTGTGACAAAAAGTGAGGTCTGCAAAATACTCACTATACCTCTCAGCAAATAGCTTGGTGTCCACTTTCCAAAATGGGGTCATTTGGGGGGGTTTTGTGCCACCTGGGCATTCCATGGCCTCCGAAACTGTGATAGGCAGTGAAGAGTGAAATCAAAAATTTACGCCCTTAGAAAGCCTGAAGGCAGTGCTTGGTTTTCGGGGTCCCGTACGCGGCTAGGCTCCCAAAAAGTTTCACACATGTGGTATCCCCGTACTCAGGAGAAGCAACAGAATGTATTTTGGGGTGTAATTTCACATATTCCCATGGCATGTTTGAGCAATATATCATTTAGTGACAACTTTGTGCAAAAAAAAAAAAAATTGTCTCTTTCCCGCTTGTGTCACAATATAAAATATTCCATGGACTCGACATTACTCTCAACAAATAGCTTGGGGTGTCTACTTTCCAAAATGGGGTCATTTGGGGGGGGGGGGTTTAAACTGTCCTGGCATTTTATGCACAACATTTAGAAGCTTATGTCACACATCACCCACTCTTCTAACCACTTGAAGACAAAGCCCTTTCTGACACTTTTTGTTTACATGAAAAAATTATTTTTTTTTTGCAAGAAAATGACTTTGAACCCCCAAACATTATATATTTTTTAAAGCAAATGCCCTAGATATAAAAAGGGTGGGTGTTTCATTTTTTTTTTCACATAGTTTTTGCGCAGCGATTTTTCAAACGCATTTTTGGGGGAAAAAACACACCTTTTACAATTTTAATGCACTAAAACACACTATATTGCCCAAATGTTTGATGAAATAAAAAAGATGATCTTAGGTCGAGTACATGGATACCAAACATGACATGCTTTACAATTGCGTACAAACGTGCAGTGGCAACAAAATAAATACATTTTTTAAAAGCCTTTAAAAGCCTTTACACGTTACCACTTTAGAATTACATACGAGGTCTACTGCTAAAATTACTGCCCTGGATCTGACCTTCGCGGTGATACCTCACATGCAAATGTAAACAATTGATGTTTACATTTGGCCATTTGTTGACGGACCGCCGCTTGCATTCACCTTAGCACGAGAGCAGGGGGCGACAGGGGTGTTTTTTTTTTTTTCTTTATTATTTTTTTGCTTTTTTATCTTATTTTTAAACTGTTCCTTTCATTTTTTTATTTTTTTTTTAAATCATTTTTATTGTTATCTCAGGGAATGTAAATATCCCCTATGATAGCAATAGGTAGTGACAGGTACTCTTTAAAAAAAAAATTGGGGTCTATTAGACCCTAGATCTCTCCTCTGCCCTCAAAGCATCTGACCACACCAAGATGGGTGTGATAAAATGCTTTCCCAATTTCCCAATGGCGCTGTTTACATTCGGCAAAATCTAAGTCATAAATTGCTCGTAGCTTCCGGTTTCTTAGGCCATAGAGATGTTTGGAGCCACTCTGGTCTCTGATCAGCTCTATGGTCAGCTGGCTGAATCACCGGCTGCATTCTCAGGTTCCCTGTTGAGATAGGAGAGCCAGAGAAAAACACGGAAGACGGTGGGGGGGCATTCCCTCCCACTGCTTGTAAAAGCAGTCTAGAGGCTAATTAGCCGCTAGGATTGCTTTTACATGAAAGCCGACCGCTGGCTGAAAAGAATGATACCAAGATGATACCTAAACCTGCAGGCATCATTCTGGTATAACCACTCAAAGTATATATATATTTTTTTTTTACACTTTTTTTTTTTTTGTAACTAACTTTTATAACTGTAACGGGTTGCAGATTTGGGTCTCTCAAAATGCGATGGCATCTTGGGAGACCCTGTGAAAGTGTGCCTAGTCTGTGTTATGCTGTACCCTACGCTAATACTCAACTAGTGGTAGCATTCAAAACATTCACCAATGCAAAGACCAGGATTGTCAGGACAGGAGGGACAATAATAGCGGGTGTCACGCCTATATCCGCGTTTGCTGCAGACACCATCTTTTTTGGGGGGGGTTCCTTGGGTAGGGGTACTCGGGAGGACATAAAGAAAATGCCTCTCATGCAGCCGACTGCATTTGGTTGGGGATGTGAATGGGGGAAGTACGGGCGCTGCAGAAGTGGTGGGTTCCCAATTAGGATTGGCGAATGCAGCAGGAAGGGCATTATGGGCACGACAGGCCTGTTTGTCTTCTTCTTGGTGGCAGCGGGACACTACTTGTGCTTGCCACCTCACCAGCTTGAACTGCACTTATGGGACTCTCCACATCACCAAGGGTTACTGCAGTGCTGGTTTGACTACGACCGGGGTGTACTAGGCCGCTGGTGCTTGCCAGTTCACCAAAACGCTACCAAAAAAACTGTTAGCGATCACAGGGATCAGGCCCGACTCTGCGAACGCTGCAGTTATGCGTTTAGTGTTTTGTAAGTGACAGTGATCGATCGATACTGCACTTGGGTGGACTGGGCTGGGCAGAGGGGCAAAACGCAGGTGCTAGCAGGTAACTGGGCTGATCCCGCTAACACTGCATTTTTGGGAACCCTTAACTGCTGGGGACGCTAGTATAGATCTGATCAGATCAGATATTGATCCATTCAGATACTATACCACTAAGGGAGGCGTATGCTGCGTGCATGGGTGTTAGCGGTACTGGCGCTAATCTGACGCTGCCTGGGGCGACGCATATCACCGCCGGGCGATCAGGGGGCTAAACCTTTATTCGGTAATAAACGACGGGTGCCCTGACATTATAAAAAATAAACAAACTAACCAGCGTCACCCGTAACAGTTATACGGTGATCACTGGTGAAAGGGTTAACTAGGGGGCAATCAAGGGGTTAAAATATTAGGTAGTAAATGGGGGTCTCTGTCGCTATAAAACGCTGACGGCGAACCTATATATTTACCTCCCTAACTAGCGTCACCAGTGACACTAATACAGCGATCAGAAAAATTATCGCTTAGCGACACTGGCGACGGGGGTGATTAAGGGGTTAAAACTTTACTAGGGAGGGTTAGGGGGGTACCCTAGACCTAAAGGGGCTAATACTAACTGCCCTACCACAATAACAGTCACAAACTGACACCATGCAGTAATCAGAAAAAAAAAAACTGCTTGGTGTCAGTGTGACAGGGGGGGGTGATCGGGGGGGGGATCGGGGGGTAAAGGGGGGTGTAATGTGTGCCAGGCATGTTTTACTGTGATGTGTTGTGTTGGTGCACTCTTCTCTCCTCTGCGCCGGAACGGAAAATGCCGAGCCGAGGAGAGATGACATCGCATCCCCTGCCTCTGTGTACTACACAGAGGCAGGGGAAGATTCTCATAGGCTGGGAGTGATCACGAGGGGGGGGCAGGAATGGATGGCCTCCCCCTCATCTCTGAACGCTCCCAGACCAAAGCCGACCGCCTCGGGCACCGGGGGGGTCCAATCGGACCCCCCGCCCATGGGAAGGCAATCACGTACCAGGTACGTGATTTTGCCTGCCCGTGCCATTCTGCTGACGTATATCAGCGTGAGGCGGCCGTCAAGTGGTTAAACTTAATATACCCCTAACAACCTATGAATATCTTATACATAATTTTAACACACATTCCTGGAAACAAAAAGGCATCCACTTCTCTACGGATGATATAGAGAACTCAACTGCCCTAGATATCCGTAGGATTCAACAAATTAGTCACTACACACAAAAACACCCACTCCCGAATATGAAAATCCCACTTTCCATTTGGAATTTTCTACTGAACAAACATAAACCCAGTACTAAAGGCATATCATTTTGCTATAAATATTGTAACTTCCATACCTCCCACGTTAAACTACCAACGATGGATAAATGGGAAACAGAACTGCAAATGTCTTTCACTTTACCACAGTGGCTACTAGCAATAAAGAACAATAGCACCTCTTCAGCATGTGTTGACCACTGGGACAACTCACATAAAATGCTCCACAGGTGGTACTTGACTCTCATGCGTCTCCATACTATAGACCCCACACTATCATCACTATGTTGGAGAGAATGCCATCACAAGGGCAACCTCCTACATGTCATGTGGCATTGTAAAGCCCTGCGCACCTTCTGGAAGGATGTATTCTCCCTATTATCGAAAACCACAGATACTATCTGTACACTCTCTCCAGCACTAGCTTTACTAAGCCTAGGGATAGAATCTTTTCCCACCCTACACAGGAAAGTGATGGTACACATTCTGTTTGCAGCACGCATCTCTATAGCGAAAAAATGGAGGTCAACTACTCCTCCCAACATTAGCGAAGTTATTGCCAGAGTGAAATCACAAAGCCTTATGGAAAAAATGTTAGCGCATAAGGAAGGCAGGGTGCATACCTATCATAAGTATTGGGACAGTTGGTTACCTATCCAAGATAACCTCTAGTGTTGAGTTTGATGATACTTACAACACTCAGTTATTGAAAATTACAGCACATCTAGGGTGCTATAGCAGTAACAATGCAAAGGGATTAATGGCTTTGGCTATAAACATGAAGAATTACTATGTTTGATATTAAGACTTAGTACAAGCAATTTGATTTTCAGCTAGAATATACTACAAAATGTTAGTTAGTATTACTTGGTTTCGTAACTACAGTATTGATTATACTGCATGATCTATTTAGAGTGACTGCCTTCTGGGTCGTAAACGCAGTTCCTGAGAGTGTAACTGACAAGCCTGCTCACAGTATGCTCCCATATGGGGTGACAGGCTTCTCCCTCAATTTCTGAAGACTCAACCGGTTTTATTGGGAACCCTGATATAACATATGGTCTCAACTGTTAATGTAACGAACCAAGGATCCTCCATTTTTACTTTTACTTTTTGCTCCATGTAATCTGTATTCTTTTCTTTTCTGTACAACTACTTTGTATACAACTATTCTGTATGTCTTATATACCATGAAAATGTAATAAAAATTTCAAAGTTAAAAAAAAAAGTCTATGGGAGAAATCAAAAGTACTAATTTTAAAGGCTTATATGCATGGTAATGTCATAAAAAGTGTTTGGGGACCTGGGTCCTGCCCCAGGGGAAATGTATCAATGCAGAAAGTTTTAAAAATGTCCGTTTTTTTTTTTTGGGAGCAGTTATTTTAATAATGCTTAAAGTGAAACAATAAAAGTGAAATATTCCTTTAAATTTCGTACCTGGGGGGTGTCTATAGTATGCCTGTAAAGTGGCGCATGTTTCCTGTGTTTACAACAGTCCCTGCACAAAATGACATTTCTAAAGGAAAAAAGTTAATCAAAAGTACTCGCGACTATAATGAATTGTCGGTCCCGGCAATACACATAAAAGTCATTGATAAAAACGGCATGGGATTCCCCCACAGTCCATTACAGATCCTTTGGATCTGGTATAAATTTTAAGGGGAACCCCGCGCCAAAATTTGAGAAAAAATTGCGTGGGGCCCCCCAAAAATCCATACCAGACCCTTACCTGAGCACACAACCTGGCAGGCCGCAGGAAAAGAGGGGGGGGATGAGAGAGTGCCCCCCCCTGAACTGTACCAGGCCACATGCCCTCAACATGGGAAGGGTGCTTTGGGGTAGCTCCCCCAAAGCACCTTGTCCCTCATCCCTTGCCCAGTGGTTGTGGGGGTCTGCAGGTGGGGGGCTTATCAGAATCTGGAAGCCCCCTTTAACAAGGGGACCCCAGATCCCGGCCTCCCCCTGTGCGAAATGGTATCAGGGTACAAATGTACCCCTACCATTTCACAAAAAAAGTGTAAAAATGTTAAAAATGGCATGACACGGCTTGGGGACAATACCTTTATTAAAAAATAAAAGAATAAAAATGTCCCACGTAGTCGTCGTCTTCTTCTTTTTGCTCCGCTGACGGACCAAAAAAGAAAAAAAAACGAGACCGACCGCCTACATGGGAGGCACCAGCCATAATGACAGTCCTCTCAGGTGACAGCTCTTTTATAACTGAGGGCGGGGCCACGCGGTGATGTCGCCGGGTGACCCCTCTCCCCCTGACGCACGGGGGACATCCCTATGGCTTCCCCATAGCACCAGAGGGGGCGGGGCCACCCGGTTACATAATTGGGTGGCCCCGCCCCCTCTGATGCTACGGGGAAGCCATGCATCAGAGGGGATGGGGTCACCCGGTTACATCATCGTGTGGCCCTGCCCTCAGTTATAAAAGAGCTGTCACCTGAGAGGACCTTCATTACGGTGGGTGCCTCCCATGTAGGCGGGTTGGTCGTGGTTTTTTTTTTCTGTTTCGGTCTGTCGGCGGAGCAAGAGAAGAAGAAGCCTACGTGTGACAGTTTTTATTTTTTTATTTTATTCTGAAGGGTCTGGTATGGATTTTGAGGGGGACTCTCGCGTCATTTTTTTTTTTTATTTGGGCAGGGGGTTCCCCTTAATATCCATACCAGACCTAAAGGGCCTGGTATGGAATTTGGGGAGACCCCCACGCAATTTTTTAAAAAAAATTTGGTTCGGGGTTTCCCTCATATTCATACCAGACCCAAAGGGCCTGGTAATGGACTGTGAGGGAATCCCATGCCATTTTTTTCCTTGTCAAAAGAAGTTTATTGAGTATACAATATTATAAAGATACATAAAGTAAGTTTACAAGGATCTATAAAGTAAGCTCATTATTTTACAGTAGGGTTTATATAGGTAAATATCATGAAATTTCAAATATTAAACATTGGGTTCACGTAAACCTAAATTAAAGATATATATCATTTCCTTAGTTACTTTTGTAGGTATTTAAATGATTTATACCTACTATACATATTGTTTACAGGTAGAGTGTATATAGGTCAAATAAATTCTGATAATGAGCTTTAATCGTAAGGTGGATAAAAGGAAAGAGAAGAAAAAGGGTAGAAAGGCAGAGGTATGGTCCACAAGGTTGTCCCGCTCGTCAGTTTATTATTCTTTTTAGTTCTATTTGAAGCCTTAGAATGGGTGTCTCTGTAAGTCATTTAATCTGTTACCATGGCAACAGGACAGAGTCATTGAAGTTTGACAGGAACTGTTGTTTTATCCAAGGATGCCAAAGTTTTTCAAATTTTGGATATTGATTTTGATTGATGGCTACCATCTTAGCATGGGACATTGTATTATTCATTCTGTGAATTGTTTCTGCTAGTACCAATGTAGGAGATTTCCATGCCTTGGCCACTGTTTGTTTTGCAGCCGTTATTAGTTGGATCATAAGTTTGAATTGAGAGAGTGTTAACCATTCCGGTTTTAGATTAAGTAAAGTTATATATGGATCTGGTTGTATTATTTTTTTAAATATTTTAGATGCAATCACGAAGACTTCCTTCCAGAAGGTTTGGATTACTGGGCACGTCCACCATATGTGTAAATGTGTGCCTATTTCTGGGCATCCTCGAAAACAAAGAGCTGAGGTATTAGGTGAATATTTTGCCACTCTAGCGGGTACAAGGTACCAGCGAGTTAGGACTTTATAATTTGTCTCCAGTGCTAAGATGTTGGGTGAAGATGACTTAGATGTGAGCCATATGTTAGACCAGTCCGTGTCTTCTAAAGTTCGTCCCAGGTCCTCCTCCCACCTCTAAAGGTAAGAGGGTCTATTAAGATTTACTACTCCATATAATTGATTATAAAGTGATGAAATTGTACCTTTAGCAAATGGATCTTTTGTACAGAATGATTCAAAAATTGATAATTGGGATAATGGTGTATCCCCTTTAGGAATGGTGTATAGAAATTTTTGATTTGGAGATATCTTAATATCTCAGAGTTTGGTAGATCATATTTTTCTCTAAGCGATGGGAATGAAAGGAATGATTTAGATGCTATGAAGTCATTTAGTGTCTGAATGCCTGATGTTGTCCAAGCTTTAAAAGAATTTGGGTAGATCCATGCCGGATAAAAGGCCGGATTTCTGATAAAAGAAAGGAGAGGATTGTGTGGAGATTGTAACTGATATTTGGTTTTTAGTTTTATCCCAGAGAGATAAGAAGTGTTTAGTTATGGGATTATGAATTTTAAAGCGGTCTTTAGGATCAAGCCATAACAAGTTTGATATTAATAGAGGGTCATTTTCTGAAGCCTCTATAAATACCCATAATGGGATTTCCTGTTTTGCATGGTATTTGGACAGACTGGCCAAATGTGCTGCTCTGTAGTAGTTAGTAAAATTAGGGCATCCTAGGCCTCCTTTATTTTTGGGAAGATGCAGTGTGTGTATAAGTATACGTGGTTTAGAAGAGCCCCATATAAACGAAGTTGCTCTTTTTTGTACTATTCTCAAAAAATAGGAAGGAATTGGAATAGGGAGGACTCTGAATAGATAAAGCAATTTGGGTAGAATAGTCATTTTGATTGCATTAATCTTCCCTATCCAGGATAAAGGAAGTTGCGACCATTGTTTTATTAGATTTGTGATCTGTCTTAATACAGGAGGATAATTGGTTGAGAATAAGTCAGAATGAGATGCTGTTAAATGAAGTCCAAGATATGGGATTGATTTTTCTGCCCATGTGAATGGGAGTGCAGCCCTAGCCGGAATCAATTCCATGTTTGTGAGCGAAATATTAAGCACTAGGCATTTCTTAGGATTAATCATAAGGCCGGATAGGGCTGCAAATCCATCAAGAGCTGGTATTAAGTTAGGACCAGAGACCTGTGGTGATGATAGAAAAAGTAATATATTGTCTGCAAATATACATAATTTGTGTGTAATGCCTCCTACTTCAATGCCAGTTATAGTTTGGTTTGTTCTGATGTATTGGGCCATGGGTTCGAGTATAAGGGCAAATAATAAGGGAGATAATGGGCAACCCTGTCGGGTACCTCTTTCGATATTAAAGGCATCAGATTTGTATCCAGCATATTTTATATAGGCTTTGGGTTTATTATATAATGCTTTGATCCATGTTAAAAAGTGGGGTCCAAAACCCCATTTTTGTAATGAATACTGCATATATTGCCAGGATACTGTGTCAAATGCCCTCTTAATATCGAGAGATAGAAAACATAAAGGGATTTTCCGTTTTTTAGCAATATGTGCCAATAACACTGCCCTGCGTATATTATCGCCTGCCTGTCTATTTGGCATGAAGCCTACTTGATCTCTATGTATTAATTTTCCTATAATGCTATTGCGGCGTTTTGCTATTATTTTTGCTAATAATTTAATATTAAGGTTTAACAGAGAGATAGGCCGATAATTCACACAGGAAGTATCATCAGAAAGGGGTTTTGGGATCATACAAACAATTGCCATTAGTGTTTCTTGCCGAAAAGAATGTCCTTCTAGAAGTTTGTTAAAAGTTTCAGTGAGAATGGGAGAGAGTATTTCCGAGAATGTTTTATAGTATAAAGCCGAGTAGCCGTCTGGGCCTGGTCTTTTGTTAAGTTTTAGGTCTTTTATGGCGTTAGCAACTTCATCTATAGTTATAGGCTCATCCAAACTGCTTTTTTGATTCTGAGATAACTCAGGTAAGGTTATTTTTGAGAAGAAGGATTCAGCCTCTGTAGGATTAAATTCATTGTTTGTCTTGTATAAAGTTGCGAGATGTGAGTGAAATTTATGGACTATTTTAACTGGATTACAAGTATAAACATTTTTTGATAATTTCAAACGTATTGGTTTGAAAGATTTGTTAGTTGAATTTAATGCCCGAGCCAAATATGTACCTGGTTTGTTTGTATTCATGTAGAAATTGTGTTTGGAGCGTTTGAGGGATTTATCAACTGACTCAGTGAGAAATAGATCGTATTCCAATCTAGATTTTTCCAGATGAGATTTTGTACTCTGAGATGGATTATCTTGGAATGATATGTAGGCTGCATTAAAATTGAGTTCTAGTTTTTTTGCTAGATTTTTGCGTTCCCGTTTAGTGTCATTTGTCTTTGTATTGTACCACGCAAGACAGGCTTATGAGCTTCCCACAGTGTTATTGGGGAGATGTCTGTTGTATTATTAATTGATATGTATTCCTTTAAGGCTTGTTCAATGGCCATCTGATGTAGTGGGTGTTTTGAGCATTATGTCCGGTAAGTACCACGTTGGGTCATGTGCTTTTGGTATGGCTGAGGCTATAGTAGTGTATACTGCATTATGGTCAGACCACGGAATCGGAATTATATCTGATGCAATAATTTCTGGTATCATTCCTATTGTTAGAAAAATATGATATATTCTGGTGAAGGTTTGATGAGGGTGCGAGAAATAAGTGAATTTCTTTTTCATTGGGTTACTTTCTCTCCACGAATCTACCAGATTGTATTTGGAAAGAAGTTGAGAAAAAGGTAATCTAGAGGTTATTTTGGATGGTGTAAAAGGTGATTTATCTAGAAATGGGAGGAGGAACTGGTTCGAATCCCCACACATTATAACTGTTCCTATTTTGTGTGTATTAATCACTTGTAATATATGTGAGAGGAATGGTGTAGGTTGTTAGGAGCGTAGTAGGAAATCACCGTGATTGCTGTATCCATTATATAACCCATGAGTATCAGGTATCTACCTTCTGGGTCTTTAATTTCTGATGATAAGGTGAATGGTGTGCATCGGTGAAATGCAATTAGAGTTCCCCTTTGCTTGGTACAGGCAGAAGCCGTGTAAATTTGTTGATAAAAAGGAGAAATATATTTTGGAGTAGAATCTTTGGTGAAGTGTGTTTCTTGGAGGCATACTATGTGAGCCTTCTTGTTATGGAAAGTACGGAAGGCTTTGGTCCTTTTTTGAGGGACATTTATTCCCTGAACATTCAGGGAAAGTATATTCAGTGGTGCCATGGCAACAGATCAAATAGTTTTGACTTACTTTTTGTTATGCAGAGCTGACTGCACAGATCAACCTGTGTGGACTGAAGAGATGAAAAGATAGAAAAGAAACCAGTGAATTCTGGAGTAAAGAGTAAACAAAAAACATATGAGATTAGATGATACATTGTATAAATTATTTTTTGCAAGTAATCACAATTTACCAGTGAAAGAGAATAAATATCTCTCTCAGGGGAATAAGTGCCTTCGTCACACTCCCACATAATATGGTTGGGAGAATGAGGAGGGCTAATGGGGGTACACGGATCTTCCGCTTACAGGAGAGAAGTGCTATGTCAAAAGACATCAAAATGATGTTTCATTAATTGGAGTGCAGAATATAGTTTTTGTTGAAATTATTTATTCCAGGGTGGTTGTATATAGTTAGTCTTGCCCTAGGCTAAATAATTCAGTTAGAAAGGTACTGTTAATAACTTTGGTATTGATGAAGATAGTTAGAATTATTTTGGGATTTTAACCCTTTTAGAGTAAACAATTACATATTTTATTCATATGTAACTGTTTAGATATGTTAACTCATAAAATTGAGGTTGTATTGCTTCAGATTAGAATAAACAAAAACATAATTTTAGGAACTAGTTAGGTAATAATATATTTGTTTTAAGAAAAGAAAGGAAAAAGCTTCCATTACTTCTGGATTATTGAACATATGTGTCCTAAAAAGTAATAAATCTATTGTTATTACCTGATAATATATAACTCAACAAGAATTTCCTTATTTCACTTATCTATTCTAAGGCTATATGAATCAGAAGTAATAAGAAATATAACTGGAATGTAACATGATCCCACACAGTGTGTGACTATCAGAATGCAGTTACATTCAGTTATAAATACAGGTTTTTTATAGAGAACCATCTCTTAGTATAATAAATGAAGAGATATCAGGAATTAGGATGTCAGTCCATTGAATCTTCTTGGTCCATGGATGATGTGGCATAACGGCCTCTTTTGTGAGAATGATGATTCCCATTTTGTTCTGCAATTTTCTGGGTGCTGCCTGAAGGTGAAGATGATGCCATTCTTCTGCGTGTGGGAGAGTTGCTGCTTGTGGGTTCTGTCAGATTTAATTTTAAAAGGGTTTGTTGTAGTTCATCTGCTGATCTGCTTCTGTAAATTGTACCTTGGTAGTTAAATCTGACTGAAAAGGGCAGGCCCGGATTTACTCCCTTTGCCGCCCCAAGGCCGGGTCCTTCAATGCCGCCCCCCCCCCCCCCCCACACACACACACACACACCACGTCCTTTATCGATGACTTCTACAATAGATCAATTAAAAACATATCTCCACACACGAGAACACTGAAAATAACTGGCTTTAATTGTACAGACTGAAAATACTTCAGGGTAAGCGTGCAAGGGGTAAAGATTTTTCGCAGGCAAATTTTCAAGGCAATGGCTGGTGTTAGTGCTTCAATCATCCCCGGCACCATGGTTGTTATGGTGTCAGGATGATCCTATCATTACATTGTAATATAAACTGAAATAGTTCAACTCACCATAATGCAGAATCATTGGGAGCCCTGAGCGTGTCACTTGCCACCATCTCTTGTCACTTGCCACTATGCCTGCCACCAGATGGGGATGTCACTTGCCACCATGCCTGCCACCAGATGGGGATATCACTTGCCACGTTGCCTGCCACCAGATGGGGATGTCACTTGCCACGTTGCCTGCCACCAGATGGGGATGTCACTTGCCACCATGCCTGCCACCAGATGGGGATATCACTTGCCACGCTGCCTGCCACCAGATGGGGATATCACTTGCCACGCTGCCTGCCACCAGATGGGGATGTCATTTGCCACCATGCCTGTCACCAGATGGGGATGTCATTTGCCACCATGCCTGTCACCAGATGGGGATGCCACTTGCCACCATGCCTGCCACCAGATGGGGATGCCACTTGCCACCATGCCTGCCACCAGATGGGGATATCCCTTGCCACGCTGCCTGCCACCAGATGGGGATGTCCCTTGCCACGCTGCCTGCCACCAGATGGGGATGTCACTTGCCACCATGCCTGCCACCAGATTGGGATGTCACTTGCCACCAGATTGGGATGTCACTTGCCACCAGATTGAGATGTCACTTGCCACCAGATGGGGATGTCACTTGCCACCAGATGGGTATGTTCCTTGCCACGCTGCCTGCCACCAGATGGGGATGTCACTTGCCACCATGCCTGCCACCAGATTTGGATGTCACTTGCCACCATGCCTGCCACCAGATGGGGATGTCCCTTGCCACGCTGCCTGCCACCAGATGGGGATGTCCCTTGCCACGCTGCCTGCCACCAGATGGGGATGTCACTTGCCACCATGCCTGCCACCAGATGGGGATGTCACTTGCCACCATGCCTGCCACCAGATGGGGATGTCACTTGCCACCAGATGGGGATGTCACTTGCCACCAGATGGAGATGTCACTTGCCACCAGATGGGGATGTCACTTGCCACCAGATGGGGATGTCACTTGCCACGCTGCCTGCCACCAGATGGGGATGTCACTTGCCACCATGCCTGCCACCAGATGGGGATGTCACTTGCCACCAGATTGGGATGTCACTTGCCACCAGATTGGGATGTCACTTGCCACCAGATGGGGATGTCACTTGCCACCAGATGGGGATGTCACTTGCCACCAGATGGGGATGTCACTTGCCACCAGATGGGGATGTCACTTGCCACCAGATTGGGATGTCCCTTGCCATGCTGCCTGCCACCAGAGGGAGGAGGGCGGAACAGCGGTGTGGGCAATGAGATGTCATCTTTCTCCCCCGCCGCCGCACCGCTGACATTACTACCTACTCTTGCTATTTTTTCAAAAATGGCGCCAGGCGGCGCAATCACGCTACTGCACATGTGCCGCCCGGCCGAGCGCTTACGAGCTTTCCCGAGCCCGGCCGGCTTCGGAACGGCGCATGCGCAGTTTCGTGGTCGGCTCGCGGCCATCTTTTCTATGGGCACTGGTGCCCATAATAGACTGGTATCGGCAGTACGAAAGGGGGGGCGGCCGCGAAGTCGCTGCAGGAGCGGCGCCGCCCCTACACCACTGCCGCCCTGAGGCCTGGCCTCGGTGGCCTTGTGGCTAATCCAGCCCTGGAAAAGGGGAAGCCCCATTGATACATAATGTTGTGGCGTTGCAGTTCCATTAGTTGGGGTTTCATGGATCGTCTTTTAGTAATAGTAAGTTGGGATAGGTCAGCGAAAATTTGATAATTGTGTCCTTGAAAATTAAGTTCCTTTTTTTTTCTCTTGCAGCAATTAGTATTTGTTCTTTCGTTCTGTAATAATGAAATTTTGTGATTATATCACGTGGGGGTCCATCTTTCTTTTTGGCTGTGAGGGCTCTGTGTACCCTGTCCAGTTCTAAACGTTCAATAGGGATATCTGGCTTTAGTTTTTGTAATAGAGCAGTAATAGTAGATTGCAGGTCTGTCACAGTTTCAGGTATTACCCTTATGCGCAAGTTTGAACGTCTGGCTCTATTTTCGTAATCTTCGAGCTTAGTTTGAAGTATTAAATTCTCTTCTTTTAATTGTTCCAATTCTGTTATATTTTCTTGGGTTGTAATTTCAATTTCATCCATTTTTATTTCTAAGGCTGCGGTGCGGTTTCCCAGCTCTCTTATTTCTTTGATTAGGCTTTTTGTTATTTGGTCTGAGGTTTGTTTTAAAGCCTTATGAAGCATCTTTTCAAATTGTAATAATATTACTGGGGATGCTGAGGAGGCTTGTGGAGAAGTTTGTGAGAGGATTTGTTCTGTATCTGACTCAAATGGAGAGTCTTGCTGTGACATTTTCTGTCTGTGAGAGCGCCCTGATGCTGTATCTTGTGAGGTGACTGGAGCTGCTTTAGTTGCAGTGAGTGCCTGTGAGCTCTTTGTGAGGTGATTTTTATTTCTGCCATGGCTTCCTCCCAGTACCATATTTCCTGCCCAAACTTTCACAGTTTGTTCCCTGGGGCAAAAAGGTTCAAATGGATACCTTTTGAGCCTGCAGGCTCCGCTTTGTCCTTCTCTTCTCTCCTCAGCGGTGCGGAGCTCTAACAATGCATGTCTGCTCCGCTAGGCTCCGCCCATCCCCCCCCATGCCATTTTTTTCAATGATTTTTATGTGTATTGCAGGGACCGAGAATTCATTATAGCCGTGAGTACTTTTAAATTACTGTTGTAAACACGGGAAACATGCGGCTTTACAGGCATACTATAGACCCCCCCCAGATATGAAATTTAAAGGAATATTTCACTTTTATTGTTTCACTTTAAGCATTATTAAAATCACTGCTCCCGAAAAAACAGCCGTTTTTTAAAACTTTTTTTTGCATTGATATATGTCCCCTGGGGCAGAACCCAGATCCCCAAACACTTTTTATGACAATAACTTGCATATAAGCCTTTATAATTGTACATAAGCCTTTAAAATTAGCACTTTTGATTTTTCATGTTCGTGTCCCGTAGACTTTAACAGTGTTCGCGTGTTCAAACAAATTTTTTGCCTGTTCGCATGCTCTGCTGCAAACCGAACCAGAGGTGTTCGGCTCATCCCTATCCGGAGGGCAAATACCTCATACTCACTGGCCATATCTCAGGCACTGCGATCACGATTGCAACACTACGCTCCCAATAAATGCGCGACAGCCTTTTTTTTTATCTTTTTCAAGTGGTAGACAAGCACAAATTTGGTACAGTAGTTCTTTGTGGAGATTCCAATCTGACTATTTTTCCATTCCTTGACAAATCCCCACCTGCCCCACCATCTAGCTCAAGCAAATTAACTTTCCAACACCTACTATCCACACACAACCTCGTGGACACGTGGAGAGAACTTAATCCTGTTAGTAAGCACTATACGCATTACTCCCATCCACACAAATCTTTCTTTTGCATTGACCACATATTTATTTCAACTACCATGATCCCGGAGATCATCTCTTCTGTCATTACACCTTTTTCGTGGACTGACCACTGTGCAGTATGTACCACCATTGCCTCCCCAATACCCAGAACACAAGATACGTCCTGGAGTATTAACAACACTATTCTCTCCCACCTCTCTCACCACCTAAATATCGAAGTGGCCCTTAAAGATTATCTATCTAATAACACAATGGATGATATCCCTGCTCTGACACTCTGGGAAGCTCACAAAGCTATCATTCGTGGCAGATTAATCCAACAGGCAAAGTCCAATAGGCGGGACCGCAAAATCTTATTTCAGCAACTAGAAGCCAACTTTAAAGCATGCCATACAGCATTTCAATCCATCCCCAACGCTAACACCAATGCACGTCTTGATAGAGCCCGACTTGACTTTGACTTATTCCTCAATGACTCTGCCAATAAACTTATCTGCAAATGGCAACATATATCCTATGTTAAGGCCAACAAACCTGATACACCTATGGCACGCACTTTAAGAGTGTTCCATCACCCCAAGAGGTCTATACGCCTAAGAATGATTTGTGATACCTACACCAGCAATCCCGTTAAAATACTTGAGCTATTCCGTTCCAACCATGCCAAACTTTACTCCCCTACACAGGACTTTGACTCTGCCAATGGCAATGCTCTCTTCTCCCGTATTGCCCTTCCAACCCTTAATCAGGAACAACTCGATCTACTTGAGCACCCTATTACAGACCCGGAGGTCACATCAGCCATTAAGGCGCTGAAACCTAACAAACGACCGGGGACGGATGGGTTTTCGGCAGCTTACTATAAACAATTTGCACCCATTTTGACACCTTTTGTTGACTAAAGCCTTCAATTCTCTGCTAGTCGGGCACTCATTAACAACACTAACCTCTATCATTTCAATGCTACCCAAACCTAAATCAGATCTCTCCTCATGGACCAACTATCGCCCCATCTCTATCCTCAACCTGGACATCAAGTTGTTAGCCAAGATTGTGACCCGACTGAACACAGTTATAGGCCGCTTAATAAACTGTGACCAAAACGGGCTTTATGCCAACCCGTCAAGCTGGCGACAATGTTAGACAAGCCATCTTGCTATCCCATACAGCTAAAACCCAGATGTATCCCGGTATGCCTCCTATCCCTTGACGTCAGGAAAGCATTTAACTCAGTGGCCTGGCCGTATCTACAATACACTCTTCAGCGTTAGGGTTTTGGGAACCACTTCCTGACCTGGGTCTCCTCCCTATATAAAACAACCCACGGGCTTACATCAAATATGCAGGCTACAAATCAGCAATGATCAATATTAGGAGAGGCACTAAGCAGGGGTGCCCCCTTTCCCCACTGCTATTCGCCTTACTCATAGAGCCTTTGGCACAACTGATTAGATCTGACCCTGATGTCAAGGAGATAGAATTGGGTGGTCACCATCATAAAATATGCCTCTTCGCGGATGACATTCTCGTCTTCTTAGCACATCCTCACACTTCTGCCCCAACTCTGCTAGCCATATTGGATAACTTTGCCCAGATCTCTGGACTGCATGTCAACCCCAAGAAATCCAATGCACTTAACATTTCCGTATCACAATCAGAACTCCAACAGGCCCTCCCTGCTATTCACTTGGGTGACTCGCCAACTCCTCTATTTGGGAGTACAACTCACAGCCTCAATATCCAACCTCTTTACAGCTAATTACTTGCCTCTACTACGACAGGTGACTAGTCTCATGACGCAATGGTCCTCCCTTCCATTATCCCGGCTAGGTAGGGTTAATGCCACGAAAATGTTGATTCTGCCCAAATTCTTATATCTGTTCAGGGTTCTCCCCATCCCAGTACTATCCTACTTTTTACACCTAACGCAAGGTAGAGTGATGTCCTACATATGGGAGCTACCAAACCTCATATCCCTAAATCGACCCTATATCTTCCTAAACTGAGTGGTGGCATAGGCATTCGCAATTTCTTATCTTATTATTACGCTGCACAGTTCGCACAACTTCCCAAGTACCACGCAACAGTAGAAACACCATTGTGGGTAGTTATTGAATCGGTAGACTGCGACCCCATTTCGGTATCAAACATGTTGTGGCTACAACTGAAAGACAGAGTGTCAGGGGATGTCATACACAGATATCCAATACAGGTGATCAGATCGTTGGGCTGCACTAAGGAATCGGGAACAAACAAGTAAGTGAAAAAAGTAAGTTTATTTAAGATAAAGACACACGTGCAAACCAAACAGTAAACCATAAACAAGCAATAAGTGCAAGACACAGCAAAATCCCCAAACACCTATCTAACTAATAATTATAGGGGGCGTGGCCTGACACATGGAGTGTAGACATGTGCATTCGTTTTCGTCCGAATGCATTTTCGTCTGAATTTCAGGTATTTTCGTTATCGTTTTAACAAACGATAACGAAAGCGCAGATTCCGAAAAATGAAAGATCCGACAAACAAATGCTTTATTTTCATTTTCATTTTTCAACATGACGCTAACAATAACAATTTGTGTCTATCGAACCTGTGGTCGAATGTGCCTAACCTTAACTCTAGTCTATCCACCATAGTAGTCCAAGATTATTCGAAAAGATTTGACATAGAGAGAGAAGATTCGACATAGAAAGAAAAGATTCGACGTAGAGAGAAAAATTAAGTAAAATAAAAATAATGATGATGATGGTTATTATTGGACAATTGTAACCAAAGAGGAGGGGCAATAAAATAGCTAGAACCTCATGTACAGCCAACTTAGTTTCACTTACGATTTGCTAGCAGAGAGAGACAGACACGCTGATTCATTTCAGAACAGTCAATCTTAGCTGGTCCGTTTGAATTCATTGTCACTTTGTCAGAGAACCTGAACTATTTCATTTGAGCATAAGCTAAGTACAGCAGCAGAACAGTAGTGAAGCAAGCTACATCTGTGTGAACTTGATAGATAGACTAGTGATACTAGAGTTGCTGCTAGTGTTGTGATAGCCTCAGAGGCTGCCCGTGTTGTGGTGGGGGGTGATTTATAGATTGAGATTCTATATACCCTATCTCCACTCTAGTCCATTTTCTGACTTGCAGTTGCTGTAAAGTTCAGAAATGTACCGTTCTAATGTAAAAGTGAAGGCTGGTAGAGGCAGTGGTCGTGGTCGCGGTCGCGGTGGACGCCTTGCTAAAAAAAGTGGCAAGGTCTCTGCTACTAGTGCCTCTGACACGTCTGCCACCACCAACATGCCATCCACAGCAGTGAGTGTCACCGCCAGTGCCACCAGCAAAGCTAGTTCCACCACCCCCAGTTCTTCTAATATTACTTTTCCTGCCAGATAACCAACATCTGCTGCAACTTCCACTGTCAGTGCAGTGCCTCCTTCCACTTCTACAGGTGTCATGGCTGCATATTTTTATGGAATGGGCAAGAAACCTAGTAAGGTGGAGTTGCCTTTACAGTCACCACCACCAATCGCACTACCAGTGCCACTGCCCAGCTCCCCAAAGAAGCAATTGAGGGAGACAGCAGCAGAGACAGAGAGTGTGAGACTTTTTCTTCATTGGCCCAAGAAGATGATTTAGAATGTGATGCTCCTCTTTCCCCAAACACTGCAGATGTTTTATACAATCTTAGCCCACAGGATTTACAGCTTGACCTGGAAAAAGTGCAAGAGGGATATTCTGTGAGGAGTAGGACAGGTAGCGGTCCACTTTTTTCATCTGCTGCTAACTCCCCTTCTCCCTCTGTTATTATGGAAGAATCCTGTGATGATGATATCACTGACCTCCCAGTCCCCAGCACCCCTGCCATTAGCAGCACTAGTTCTAGTTCACCAAGTGTAACTGTAGTGGCAACAGCTTCCACCACTGGTGTGCTACCTGCTGCAGCTATATCAGTCCTAAATAGATATCCACAGGGTCAAGGGGCTGCATTCCGCCGCAGCAACGTTTGGAAATACTTTCAAACATTGGAAGGCAGGTTCTTTGCCAAGTGTAAATTGTGTGGGAAGCAAGCAAGTAGGGGTAAAAAGTTAGGTCATTTAACCAATGCTGGTATGAACCTACACATTAAAAATTACCACCACTCTACTTTACTGCGGGCAGAGGCAGAAAAAGAAGATGGTAGCGCAGGAAGCAGCATAACGGACTCTGACTGTACTGGTGGTGCACAGGAGGCAATAGAGAGGGTTCAATTAATACAACCCGTCCACGTGCAGTAGTTCCACTGCAGACCCAATCAGGCTCCTCATCCTCCCAAGGACATCATCAGCCTACCCTCAATAGTTTTGTTGACTTTAGTTCCAATGGCTTGTCAAAACAGCAGGCCAACAAGATCACCCGCCTCATTGGCCAATTCATTGCTGTTGGAGGAGCCTCTTTTCGCATGATTGAAGGGGAGCCTTTTAAACAGCTCATGCATGCCCTTGCTCCATGATATGTTGTTCCTGCACGAACAACTTTAAGTAGAAAGATTATTCCAGCACTATACCACTCGTGCATTGGATTATTGAAGGAAAAAATGGCCAAAGGCGAGGGTCAGACAATTCATTTCACAACTGATTTGTGGACAGCTCCCAGCGGTCAACATGCTTTCCTGTCTTTGACTGCACACTGGTGGCAGGCCACTGTGCCTGTTGGTGGTGGCGCTGGTGTAGGAGTTCAAACTCCATCAGGAGGCAGGTCTGTAGCGCAAGACCAGCAGGGTTATCAAGCTTTCCTGCTCCACACAGAAGTCCGTCATGACCAACACAGTTCTGCCAACATATTGCGGGCAATTAGATCAATGTTGGCCAATTGGTTTGGAGAGTGGGCAGTCACCAATGTCTCTGTTGGGTTCATTGTGACAGACGGAGGTTCAAACATGGTTACAGCTCTCCAAGATGGATCTTTTGTCGGTGTGCGCTGTTCTGCACACATACTGCATTTAGTGGTCAAGGGTGCAATCCCAGTGGAGAAAAACAACAAGATTGCTCAAATCTTGGACCTTTGCAGAAAGATTGCAGGGCATTTCCACCGCAGTGTAGGGGCTAGTCAACTGTTGAGGGAGGAGCAAGAACAATCAGGGCTCCCCATTCATCGCCTGAAACAAGATGTCAGCACCCGGTGGAACTATACCCTGGAAATGCTGGAACGCATTTTGGAGCAAAAGAGCCATCCACAATTTATCATCCCGCCACAGCATCGGGATTGGTTCCACACTGGGACGTGATGACTGGTGTATAATTGGGCAGCTCGTTTATGTCTTAAAACCCTTTCGGAATGTGACGGAAGACTTAAGTCAGAGCAATGCCAGCCTAGGACAGGTCTTACCCTTGTTTACCTATCTCATAGATAAGATGGGATCGTTCCTAGAAAACAGTGAGCCTGTTTGTGGCAGCCCACTTCATGCCGATGTAGTGTCTTTCATCAGAAAGCTACAAGCTAACTTAAAAGATCGGCTAAATAACCATGTCCGCAAAAGCCCTGAACTCATGCTGGCTTCCCTGTGTGATCCCAGGATCAAAGGTAAACTGGCACTCAGAGACAACAGCCTCTCCTACTGGAAACAAAAATTGATTTGAAAGGGTCCAGAATTTGCAGCAACAGAGATGTACGGTGGTTGAGGCCGGTTTGGAAGATTCACCTGCCATGTCTGCTATTCCAAGGCCTGGCACCATCACTCAAAAACAACAGAGTGGAGCATGTGCATGTTGGGTAGAGGCACTTGACAATCTGGTGGATGCAGGTCAAGCAGCAGGTAATCGAGAGGAGAGCAGTGCCTCTGAAATGGTGATATGAAGCACCTTTGCTTCCTACAGAGGACCCTTTGACCTATTGGGATGGTAAGAAAAGTTTGTGGCCTGGTCTTTGCCTGGTTGACCAGCAACTACTATCCTGTCCTCCAACCACTGTGCAAAGTGAGAGAGTTTTCTCTATTACTGGGAATATCCTTAATCCACACTGTTCACAACACCCCATTTTATGGAACAAATAACTTTCCTCAAATTTAACCTCCCCAAGCTGTGTTACCCTACCCTTAACTTGTGAGACCTGAATCATTGTTACCATGTGAAGATAGATGGGACTAGAGTGACTTGAGTGTGCGTGATTGCATGAATGAATGTTGTGTGAATGGACAGTGAAGATAGATGGGACTCAGAGGAACCATCCAAATGTTGAGGAAAATCATTTTTTTTATTTTTCTTACCACTTGACACAATAGCAATTGTCTACTTGACTTTGGTGTGACCCCAAGATTTAAATAGAATTATATTGTTTTAAGCAATCCAAATTTTTCCCTTTATTCCTTCCATCACCCTTTTTTGTAATGAATGTTGTGTAGAGTGACTAGAGTGTGCGTGATTGCATGAATGAATGTTGTGTGAATGGACAGTAGCAAGGGTTGAAGCCTTGACGTGGCGCTACTGCTCACGTGTTGCTGTCTTTGTAAATACAAATAGCAACATGTGCTAATTTAACCATTTTTGTTTGATGGTCTGTAAATAAGAGACAATGATTAAAGATGACCTCAACAGCATGACAGTTTCCATTGATGGAGAGACTGTCAACTCAAGGATCGGAATATGCTACCAACACAACATAGCATACAGTTGGAAATGTGATTCTATGCAAGATATATTAGTTGGTCACTGCTGAGCTGCATCCAGATGCCCAGGACCCCTCCCATTTACCATCTCTGACCCTAGGGACACCAGGGCCCTCTCTGATCCTCCGCCTGTTTCATGACCATCTGCAATTGTCCAAAGTCACCAGTGTGAGTGAGTATTCTACCCTGCTGCCATGTTACTCAAGCCCTGGAAATGATGACTGCCTGTCAGGTCACCTTGAGGCTAGGTGACAGATGCACTCTGTAGGAATCGGAAGTGCACCACTAGGTAGTGGACCCTAGGACCGACTGCTGTGGATTGAACCCTGGGAGGTTCAGGAAGCAGGTCTACTGGATCACTAACGCAGATCCCACTGGGAGCTAGAGCATAGATTCCCCAAGGCGCGGAGTCTAAGAGCCAGCTGGTGTTCACCAGAGCCTCTAATGGTGAGGATGGACTGCGCTGCAGTCTGGCTCCAGGTCGCGGCTCCCAGGGTCTCACAGCTCATGCTCACGGTAGACTACAGGAGAAGAGGAAAGAGGCAGCAGGCTGGAACAGCAAGCAAGTAAGGGATAAGCCAAGGTCGGGGCCACAAGCAGACAAGGACAACAGAGTACACGCCAAGGTTCAGGGTCACAGGCAAACAGGGATGGTCAGGGACACGCCAAAGGTCAGGGTCACAAGCATACAGGAATAGTAGAGAACAGGCCAAAGTCGGTTAACTGGAATCAGACGTGGGAAACACAGCCAGTACACACGAAAGCTAACACACAATGGTTGATCAGCACTGCTGGCTTGCAGTGCACAGGTTAATATAGGGTTCCCTGATAGGAGCTGGGGTGGAGCCATGCTGGAGGAGAGCTTACAAAAGCAGTCAGGTGAGGGTCAGCTGGTCTCTAGAGATGAACACATGGAGACAGGTATGCTGACAGACAAACTCTATTGCATAACCATGACACTGCCCTTTGAACTGTTGCCCCTTGTGATTGCGTTAGCCTGTGAACCTCTGGCCGGTTAACTGTTGCCCTCATGATTGCAAGCCTGCAACCTATGTCCTGTGAACTGTTGAGGACTGTATAGAGTAACCCCTGCTGTAACTATCTGCTGTGTATTCTGGTGGAGGGAAAGCTGAACTGGTGACTGGACACAATACATGGGATTACCCTTTGCACATTGAAATAGTGTAGAGAGAAATCTCATCAATTTTCTAAGTTCAGCCTGATGGTTAAATGTAGAAAAACTACAATTATAAGGCCTCTAGTAAGTTAGTAACAATCAGGGATGAGCCGAACACCCCCCTGTTCGGTTCGCACCAGAATATGCGAACAGGAAAAAAATTCGTTCGAACACCGTTAAAGTCTATGGGACACGAACATGAATAATCAAAAGTGCTAATTTTAAAGGCTAATATGCAAGTTATTGTCATTAAAAGTGTTTGGGGACCTGGGTCCTGCCCCAGGGGACATGAATCAATGCAAAAAAAAGTTTTAAAAACGGCCGTTTTTTTCAGGAGCAGTGATTTTAATAATGCTTAAAGTCAAACAATAAAAGTGTAATATCCCTCTAAATTTCATACCTGGGGGGTGTCTATAGTATGCCTGTAAAGGGGCGCATGTTTCCTGTGTTTAGAACAGTCTGACAGCAAAATGACATTTTGAAGGAAAAAACACATTTAAAACTACCGCGGCTATTGCATTGCAGACAATACACATAGAAGTTCATTGATAAAAACGGCATGGGAATTCCCCACAGGGCAACCCCGAACCAAAATTAAAAAAAAAAAATGATGTGGGAGTCCCCCTAAATTCCATACAAGGCCCTTCAGGTCTGGTATGGATATTAAGGGGAACCCCAGGCAAAATTAAAAAAAAAAATTGACGTTTGGTTCCCCCTAAATTCCATACCAGACCCTTCAGGTCTGGTATGGATTTTAAGGGAACCCCGCGCCAAAAAAAAAGAAAAAAACGGCGTGGGGTCCCCCCAAAAATCCATACCAGACCCTTATCCGAGCACGCAACCTGGCAGGCCACAGGAAAAGAGGGGGGAC
>JBBGZY010000080.1:0-2500 GCA_037952925.1 Lithobates clamitans
GGCTCCGAAGGTCCACGCCCACTGCCGAAGAGTCGCAAGCCCGCTGTACGGGGGAGAATGAACTCCTCACCTCGCTCAATAAAGGAGGCGGGTGCAACGAATATAAACAAAACAAATGGTAGTGTGTTACAATAAGCATACAAATAGCAGGAATGTGCTTCAACCATGCAGGGAACAAATCTTTCCCACCGACATGGATGTGCACAGACCTGTGTTACAAAGACATATACATTAGGTAAAAATTACAATGGTTGCAAAGCACAATAATATACAATGCCTGTGGTAAGCCAACAAAACAAATATGAAATTGTAAATACATTATATGTTAGACAATACATAAGCCAACTAATGCAAAACAATCATGGCTCACACCCTGTTATTGTCCTACAAAAATGGGAAATGGAGAAAGGGGAAGCAGAGCAGGACAGGTGCAGAAAATGGCCCAAAAAAGGCCAAAAATATTATATTTAGAGAAATTATTCATGGGGTACAGTAAATATAGGACTGGCCCCTACGAGAAGTAAAACGGCAAAGATTGGTGAGGATATCAAAAAATCATTCAAGAAAATGCTTATAGGTATGTGCCTCGTTGATACCTGGTGGAGTCAAGGCGTTTAGTCGCTCTATCCAGAGTGATTCTCGTTTTAGAATTTGGCGATCCCAGTTGCCCCCTCTGGGGTCTTCAGGGACAACTTCCAATACAGTAAATCTGATGTAATCAGGGTTAAAACGATGGTGGATGCCAATATGGCGACCCACCGTAGTGAGCTTGCCATTAGTACAGGCATATATATATGGTCACCCAATCTCTGCCGTAGTTCTCTAATGGTTTTACCTACATAAAAAGCGCTGCATGCGCAAGTCATTAAATAGATTACACCTCGTGTACCACAATTGGCTGAATGTTTCGGGGGAGAATATCTCGCCATTTGGAAGTATAATCTGCTCCCCCTCTTTAATCCAGGGGCAATGGCCACATTTGGAGGTGCCTCTGGGTAGTCTTGGGCCAGAAAAGGGGGTTTTGTAGTGACTGTGGGTAAGCCTATCCCTCAAGTAGCCCTCCTAAAAACCAGATCAGGGGTTGATTTAATATATTTCCTAAGCGTATGATGATCCGTCAAAATGTGCCAATGACGGGATAGTATGCTCCGTAAGAATTTGGTGATGATTTTGGTCAAATAAGGTTTTTTGGGACGTGGAGGACCAAACAATAGTGTTTGTCGATCTTGAGCCGAGGCCCTATTAAAGGCTTTCCTCAGTGTGGTGCGACTTAGCACATTCCTGCTATTTGTATGCTTATTGTAACACACTACCATTTGTTTTGTTTATATTCGTTGCACCCGCCTCCCTTATTGAGCGACGTGAGGAGTTCATTCTCCCCCGTACGGCGAGCTTGCGACTATTCGGCAGTGGGCGTGGACCTTCGGAGCCCGACAGCTGCTTCTCCATGACGACGCGTCAGCGTCATCAGATGTGGAGCTACGCGCCTGCGCTGGATGATTCCTGGCGCATGCGCAGTAGAGAAGAGCCGGACCCGGAAACGGCGGCAGCTGACGTAGCGGCGGCGCTGGCCTTCCGGGTAGGGGACATTTAAGGCAGCAGACCTGCCTGGTCTGCATGAGAGGCACACACAACCCAGCGCACCACCATATCCTCAGAAGCCCGCAAGTAACCAATACATGGGGGGGACATTACTATCTCCTCCCCTTTATTTCTTTTTAAGCCATCTATATTTGTTTACTTGGATGCATCTCTTCTGATGCTCCTAGCTCTCAGCAAATCACTATACAAATGTAATGCCATATGTTTATCCCCCAAAGGCTTTCTGTGATGGCATATACTCCGGTTTAAAAGCGGCTGTTGAGTGTTCATCTTATTTCTGGGTGTGGATAGCCATTGAACTTGTCAAACCTTAAACATTTCAGCAACGGTGGGTTTATACTCCCCAAATCTCCTTATGACTAATACTTGCATTAATGTGGTGGGCCCCTAATGTCTGTTCTTCCAGCTTTCCCTCCCTTTCTCCCTGTGAACTTGCCTCCCTTCTCCCACACTTCCTTCCCCCTTCCCCCCCCACCCCTCCCCCTACCCCCCCCCACTCCCCCATTGCTCTCCCCCCCTTTCTTTTCCCTCCCTCTTTTTCTTTCCCTCTCCCTCTCCCCCACTTCTTCCCCTCCTCCCCTCCCCTCTCCCCCTCCCCCCTTTCTTTTCCCCCCTCTTTTCTTTCCCTCCCCTTCCCCTCCTTTTTCTTTCCCTCTTCCCCCTCCCCCCCCCACTTTTTCTGCCCCCCTCTCACCGTCTACTTCCCCCTCTTCCTTTCTTGTTCTCCCCTTTCTTCTCTCTCACCATATCCAATTTTCATCTCATACACCGAGGTGGTTCTCATGTTTTACCACAAAACCCCAGGCTTACAATTACTTATTTTCTGATTTTACACTAGTATTTTCCAAAGTGCCCCCCTTGCCCGCACCCGGGGGAACGCCCACTGAGGGCATCTCAC